>PVIY010000770.1:0-180069 GCA_004026745.1 Myrmecophaga tridactyla | reverse complement strand
ACACCTGGCTGGTGCTTGTCAGCCATTCTCGACATTCGCTATCTGGTAGAAGTGTCACTCCAATCTCTGAGTCCACCTTCACATGGCATTTTCCCCTGTGTCTGTCTGTCTGTCCTCTTTTTACAATGACACTGGTCATACTGGGTTAAGGACCCACCCCACTCATCATCTCATCATCACTTACTCATTTCCATCTCCAGTGGCCCTGTTTCTGAACAAGGTTGTATTCTGAAGTATTGGGAGTTAGGACTTGAACGAATCATTTTGGGAGACACAACTGCACCAACCACATCTGCCATGCTTCAGTCTTCTTCATTGTGTCCAACGTTATCTAACCTATGATCACACACACACACACACACACACACACACACACACACACACACATTTGTCCGTGTCCCTGTTAGACTGTCAGCTCCAGGAGGGCAGAGCTCCATCTGTTTGCTTCACAGCTCTATCCCCTCAGGGCCTAGAATGGGGCCTATGCCAATAAACATTGGTTGCCTGACTGACCAATTGAGTGATTGTGTAAATTCGTGAATTGATTAAGGCATCAAAAGGGAAAAGCTTGGGGACCATAAAGGAAGATGCAGGCTGAGCAAATATCACAGGCAAAGGGTCTGTGCTGGAGGAAGTGGGGAGCATTTGAAGGAGTTCAGAAGTCAGGACCCGAGGGTAAGCAAGAAAACAAGATCCCTGCCTTGGCGATCTCGTTTTGGAGGAAGGGGGTGTCTAGGCAATAGACATAAATAAATGAATTAATGACATACATACATCCATGCGTAGATAACAAAGTGCCAGTTAATGACAAATGCTATGAAGAAAAACAGCAAGGGTTAAAGAATGGAGAGACAGAGGTTGGGGTTGTTAGTCAGGGAAGTCTCTCTGAAGAGGTGGGACCTGAAGAAAGATCTGAAAGAAGTGAGGGATTGAGTGAGATAAGGGAAAGAACAGCCCAGGTAAAAGAAGGAACTGGAGCAAAGGTCCTGAGATAGAACGCATCAGGGGGCCCTTAGAGACGTGGGAAGGAATATTCTGGGAGTCCCAGAAAAGGTTCTGAGCAGGAGAGTAACAATCCAATGTAGTTTTAAAAGATGATTCTGGCTGTTGGTGGGAGCTGGGGGGTTTGACTGTAGGGGCAAAAGGAAATGCTGGGAGACCCATTGGGCAAGAGATAGTGGTGGCTTAGACAAGAGTGGGAGAAATGGAGGTGATTTGAGATGACTGGATTTAGGATAAATTCTGAAGTAGAACTTACAGACATTCCATCTCTCTGTGGATTAGAGAGACTCTGAGAGCTTTAGCTGGAGCAACTAAATGAATGGCACTACCATTTACTGAACTGGGTACTGGAGGGGAAGTTTAGATGGAGGGAAACTAAGAGTTCTATTTTGGATGTGTTAACATAGAGCTTTCTGTGGCCTTCCAAGAAGAGCTTCAATGGGGCTGAGGCGTGTGTAGAGCTCAGGCAAGTAGTTGGGGCTTGAGGTACCAAATGGGGAGTCCCTGGTGTGGAGACAGAATTTGGAGCTGTTGCCCAAAAGGAGGTCACCCAGTACTACTGAGAGGTAAAGGAAGAGTAGGGCAGAGGACTGAGGCCTGCCACACACCAACATCCAGAAGTAAGGAAGAGAGGAGCATGCGAGGCATGGGGAAAAGCAGGCTGATGAGGTGAAGAAAGTGCTTAGAGGTTGGGGTAGATGGAGCGTAACTAACAGGAAGAGATGTGGGGCGAGAGGCGGCTGAGACCTGGTCATTCAGGGCCCGGTGGGAAAACCAGTCTTGGCTTTGATTCAAGATGGAGGCATCGACATCCAGAGAGCTTGCCAGCGTGACCCATGAGACCCAGCAATAGATGACTGTGGCAGTTCCTAAAACTCAAGCCCCTCTTGAGGGGCAGTTGAGTAAAGTGGAGCAAGGCCGTCCCCAGGGAGCCTGCATTACCCTTGTGTGACCATGGCACACCTTTCTCTGGGTGGCGGCTGGCTTGCATGGAGTAGGGGTGTGGGTGGGAAGTGGCTGGCTTTGCAAGTGGAGGGGAGCATGGTGGAATTTCAACCCCCAGGCACTCCCTCTGCCAAGAATCCTCATACAATGAGCAAAGTACAGAATCTTATCCCATGGCCCCAGGCTGACCCTAGAACACAAGCTGTGTGAACATGGGCTGTCCTGGCCTTAATTCTTTCCAGTGTGAATTGGGCATCATGGCAACAGTTCTTAGCTTACAGTGCTATTGTGAAGATTAAATGAATTTATACCTGTTAAACTGCCTGGCAAACAATAATTGTTGAAAAAAAATTATTTGCCATCACTTAGGATATTCAAAGATGCTGCCATATACTCTGAAAATAGCTGTAAATGAGAAATCCTAAAACAGTTTTGAGCATAGCTGGAGAAAGTAGAGTCTCTTACAAGCCTGCTTTGCAGAAGACATCGCTGAACTCATGTGTGGTTAAAAGGGGGAAATCTGACTTGAATCTGGCTGCTCCTGCACCTCCCATACGGCCTTGGATTCAACAGCCATCAGCCTCAGATTTCTAATTGTAAAATGGGTGTAGTGTGAGTGTCTCTTTCTTGGGATTTTTGTGAGCACTTATGATATAATGCACATAGAGCAGCTTGCACAGTACCTGGCACATGGCACACAATAAAAATTGCAATTGATATTATCATAAGTCCTTGGAAGCATCAGTATACAAGCTATGGTAAGTTGATTACAATGCGACAGTACTTTATTGTCATGCCTCCTCTACATGTGGTCCCCAGACCACCCGAATTTCTTATTTGCAGCTTTTCCAGCAATCTCATGGAAGCAGAGTTTAGGTTAGATTTGTAGGTTGCTGAACTTGGTCATAAATGAGCTCACAAATGAACAAAGTGCCGTAGTCGTTGCTTGACTTCTCTTCTCTAATTTTGCTCATTATGTGCTGTACCTCACATGTAAAGAGAGGCAAATTGTATCATTCCTGTCTCAGCCAGCCATCCCTAAAGGGGATCACTAGCCCCATTTTCCATAGACAGGCAGAGGAAGGCCTTGCTCGTGGTTAATGTAGAACTCGGTGGGTATATCCAGAGCTAGGACTGGACTTTGGTCCAGCTAGGACTGGGACCAAAGTCCAGTCCTCTGAGCCATGCTTCTTCACCGGGTCCCGATTCGTGGCCGTTCAAAGCACAGCCACGGCCGCCCCTTCCGTGGAGTTCACGCCGTAGTGTGGCCCGTTGCTATGCACACCTCTGGCCACCAGGTGGCGCCTCACGCCCAACAATTCCGCTTCCCTTTTTCCGTGCCACCGAAGATTTGAAAATCAAACTTGAAGGGAAACTGCCATGCCCCTTATTTCTTCTTAGACCCACGCAGCCATCATTGCCAGAGAGCGCGAGGCTCTTTTTGCTAGTTTCCTCAGTTCGAAGGGAAAGGCTATGATTTGAAATCCAAGGACGGATTTAACACAAAACTGCACCCAACTTCACAGACAAAGCAAATCAGTGTGGTAAATGACAGAAAGTGGACTCTGCAGGAGGAAAGTTCTGACTTTCCTGGGAAAGGAGTTTTTTTTCTGAAAATATCGCCTGCCTCCTAAACAGACCTCAGCTTCTTCCAGAAAAAAAAGAGGTTAACATTAACCATTTTTATTCTTTCTTGGAGGCCACGTGGGATGCCTGAGTATGAATACCAGCTCTACCACTAACAAGTTTTGGGGGACCTCAAGGTAGCTATCTAACTTCTCTGTACCTTGGTTTTCTCATTGCTAAGGGAGTTGAAATTCGGACCTACTGCGGAGGATTGTTGTCAAGATGAATTAATATTAGGTGGAACCAAATGAAATTGCCATTATTCAACAGTATTTGGCCCACCAAACGGGTATTTCATATGGTTCGTCTGAAAAAATGCCAGTGCTTTGAATGGCACCAGGTACATTTCCACATGTTAAACTTACAAATATGAAACTATGCCTGAGAAAAATATGGCTCTTTACCATGGCTGTACCTATAGTCAAATCATCCTTACCTCAAGATTTTTTCACTGAAATATTAGTCCTACCAAGGGAGAAAATCAAAGCCAACTAAGTACCACCTGCGAGTATAGCTGAATGAATGCTCTTTCATCCCCCGGTCCTGTCCAGGGCCTCCCGACCATCTCATGTAAACTAGCCTTTCAAAGACTGCTCCATCAGCCCTGGACCAATACTGAAATATCTCTCTTTTTGGATGCACACACATCAAAGCTTAACGATTCTGCACAGCATTTTCTCAGCAAAATAAGTGACTACTAGGTAATCCACTTAGCCAAAAGTAATCATCAATACTTTCGTTTTAACGGGCACTTTCAAAGCCTCAGCCCAAGGAATGAGAAGTTCAGACACGTGGTGGGGCCTTGGGGGATCAATTTTAGCAGAAGGGTCTTGGGGAGCCCAGCAGTTGGACCACGTCCCCCCTGGTGGTCCTTGAGCAAATGCAGGCTCCTCTGCTGCTTTAGGAGCTGGTAGGAAGCCTGCAGCCAGCTCTGCCAACAGGAGGCCTGCCTCCAGGAGGGGCTCCCCACCAAAAGCAAGGCTGCTACATTTCTAGAAATGTCCAAATAACCAACCAACCAATCAACCAACCAGATAATGGTGATATTTTGTCAGAGAACATTTTCTTCCCTTGGTACTTTCTCCCAGCATTCTTGCTCTCCTTTCTTTCCTCAACCTCTAGTACTTCCCCATGGTATCTTACCTGTTCGCCCTTGGCAGAAATGAAAGGTTTGTGTCTCTCATTGCTCATTGTTCATAGATCATAGGATGTGAGATGCAACTTGTTTGACCCATCACATGTCATAGAATAGATATCAGATGATGTGTTTATATGCATAGGTCTGACTCAGGGAATGATGTCTGAACTCTTCAATTCACTAAATATAGGTTAAAAGTTAAGAAGCCAGACACAAAAGAGGACATAATGTATGATTCAATTTATATGAAGTTTAAGAGATAGCATAACAAGTCTATAAGTGATAGTAATTTGAAAGGTGGTTGTTTTTTTTTGGGGGGGCGGGTGGCTTTGACTGAACGGGCATGAAAAAACTTTCCGTAATGATGGAAAGGATCTATATCCTACATCTTTATTTGACTGCGCGTTATACCAGCATGTCATTTGTCAAAACTCACAGAACTACGCACTTAAGATAAAAAATTGCAGCAGTGGAAAATGCCTCTCAACCCAGATATCACAATATAGTCAGGGAGGCCCATTATGTAAGGGAAGAGAGAAGGGAATTTCCATATACTGAAAGGTCCTTACTGGGCTGTCCATGCAATTGAAAAATATATAATGCGCCAGCCAATTTTCCAGACAGTTTCAAAATTCAGGGACGCCTGTCTTCATGCATAGACTCCCTCTGTCTTTTCAAATGTTTACAGAGTATTTACCAAAAGTAGGCAGTTGGGTGGTGATGGTAATTAGGAAAACTGGCAGCGAAAATTAACACATACCATAGAAGAGGGGTAATTGCCATATACAATATTATTATCAAATGGTCTTCATTAAGGAATCCAAATGGTTTGAACAAGCTCAACATCGTTGTTAGAGGAAAGAGCCTTCTTTTCTTGTTATCCTGAGTATGAAGCTGCCATGTTCCATGAACGATACGCCATATGGCACTTAACATCAGAATCAAAATGAGCTTGTGCTTTTTGTGTGAGATGCTGAAATTTATTAGAAAATCAGAAGGCCTAATTTCCACCAAGTTCCTGGGACCTGCCATCTGCTGCATGAAAAAGAAAATGCAGATTTTTTTTTTTAACCATTTATTTATTGCGAAATGTGAGAATGCTGGGGTACGTGTTTAAAAGAGCAGGGCTGGAGGGGGGAGGTGTATGAGAGAAAGCCAGAGCAAGCCCACTTGGCAGGGGAAAAAGAAGTGTCGGCTGAATGATGGCAATGGCTTTGGAAGCATAATTATGGAAATCACCTATTCCAGAGCCTGTTTTTCTCTCCCGACCACATGTTCCTTCCACATAGGAACAGTACACGGAGAGTTTAGCTTTTGAGCATTAGCAAAGCCCCATTTCAAAAAGGAGGCTTAAATAAGTCCTCGTCTCTCAGAATATTTGGTCTCTCCCCAGAGGGTAGGAAGGTATGACTGTAAAGAAGGGAAAATATTGCAACAAATTATTTGGAATTTTATTGCTCATGCTGGGGATGCAAAGATAAAGATATTGAAGCATTTTCAGGAGGGCATGTCAGATGTCTCATATCTAGAGATCTGCTTCACTGGGATACCTTCCATCTCTGGCATTGTCAGGTTCACCAGATGCTTCCTTAATCCTGAGTCATATCCAGATAGCTGCTTTATGCCTCCACAGGGCACTGCAGCCTAGAGGACTTGCAGGGACTCTTGGATGTCATAGTATTTATTTATTGTTTCTCTTGTTTTCACTCCCAAATTTGCATGACTGTTGGAACTGCTGCAGGCACCATTCATTGGACATGGTCTGTGGTGGGACCTCTCACCTCTGACCACAAGCACTACTCAGGAAATGGACCTGCGGGGAGCAGTCTACCACAGTCTGCAAGGAAATGGCGTTGGGGATGAAGGATAGGGCTGTACGGCACCAGGGAACTTCACATTACAACATTGTAGGGTCAAATTCCGGTCAAAGCACGCCATTTGGGATCACGTCCAAGGAGGCTGAATTACAGAGTTCTGAATAGGCGATCTCGTCTGCAAGACAATCTTCCCGCAGGCATCGAGAGGCATCCCCAAGGCCAGCAGGGGCCCTGGGCACGCCGTGGAACCGAGAGACCCAGCGCTCCCGACGGCGCCACCACCGCGCGTGGCCATCGTCTATCATGTGAAAGAATGAGCGGCTGTGCGAAAGCCTATAGGTTTCAAGGCTCCTGGCCTCTCGGCTGAACCCATCTAGAAAAGGATGCTCCCACGTGACTCAGAATAGACCTGCAGAGTGTGTGAGTTTGCAGGTAATGGGAATAAAAGATAATCAAGGAGAGATTGTGAGTTCCAGCAAAGGATAGGTCAAGGCAGCTCGTCCTCTAAGCCTCCCCTTATCCGGCAGGGAGGCAAACTGGAGAGGGCCGTGCTCAGCAGGCAGGCGCCCCGCGAACACCCACCCGCGGGCGCCTTGCCGGGAGATGGCGATCGGGGCGGGCTGAGGGGCTGCCCCAGGTTTCCAGCTGCAGCCCCCAGAGCCGGCCTCCGAGGTGTGCAGCCCTGGGGCACCAGGCAGCAGGCCCCCATCACCAGGGGTCCACACCTTTTTGTTTTTTTGTACTCCCTGGGCCACTGGGGACTTAACAGTTTGCTCTTTGCTTGGCGTCCCCTGCTACTTAGCTCCTGATTTCCCTGAAGACGACCTGAGCCCGTACAAGACGGGCTTCTGGAGAGGCTGCACTGCTCCTGGGTGCCCGCGGGCTGGCGGGAGCTGCCGAACACACCGCGGAGGGCTAGGACTGCAGACGGCCGCGGTGACAGCATGGTAAGCCGGTCTCCACATCCGCTCCCCCAACTCCCCTCGGCTCCGGTAAACTGAGCCTCGCTCGCTCGCAGTGCATCTTAGCTAAGAACAATGGCTTCCTGAGCACCTACTCCGTGTCGAGCGCCCCATACCCATTATCTCGTTTAATGCTTGCTGCAAATTTTTGAGGCAGTGTCCATTCTTCTCCTCGTTTTCTAGAAGAGACCACTGAAGACAGGGAACGGCCAGGGTCGCACACGCACTCTGACTCCAGAACCATCCCTCCCTAATCCCAACCACGGTGCTCAGACGGAGCACTGTTAGTTCTGCTTTAACTTTGAGCAGAGTAGGCTCAGAGAGGTTAGGTAACTTGCCCAAAGAGGCACAGCGATAAAGCACCAAGAGGGGAACCCATCTGGTTCCCAAGCCCACACTCTTTCCTCTAAGCTGCATCTTCTTCCGAGGCCCATTTATGCTGTATTAACTAGGAAATTTCCCACTCCTGGTTCCCCAACCATCAGAGGGTGTACCCAGGGAATGGGACTGACCTTGGAATGGGGAATCCTATCTTTATTGAAAGATTTAGCTGATGCTTAATGTTTTGGGACTCTTTTTTTTTTTCTTAAGAAACAAATTGCTCTTTTAGAACCCTGCTATTTCTCAGGTAGGTCTTGCTGCTGCCAGAAGTTAAATTATAGACGTAGCTACTATCCAAGCAGTGCCTGGGAGACTTAGGTGCCACCAGGCCAGTGCCATCCGCATCTGCTTGATGTCTTCACTAGTTTAACCACAATAGTTCCAGAGCGATAGAGAATTTGAGTTGCCAAGGTCCTTAGGCATATAAAGAGTATGTCTCTGAGTGAAAATGTCCTGTAATCTGCTGCATGAGAAGTTGAAAATGCCTTGGGCCTAAGCTGGCCAAATTATGGGGGGTCAGCCCATCTGTTGCCTCCTTCGGCTCTCTCCAGGAGCAGAGAGACTCCCCTGCTTTCAGTGGCCAGGAGAAGGGCACACTTTATGGTGAGCAAAGGGTGAGGAGGGCTCTAAGACCTAAATGTTTGGGGACCCCAAACCAATTAATAGTGCCGCCGGCTTTGGGGTTTGTTGAGCTCCAAAAAACAAGTTCTGGGCCCAGGTCCCACTAACCCTCAGTCCACCAGCCCGAGGGACACTCTCCCAGTGCCGTGGGAAGGCCAACAGACTGGAGTCCCCTGGCCTCAGGGTGCTCCGTTACAAGCAAGGAGGGGGCTCTGTCACTGAGCACTGCGTGCCTTGGCGCTCCTGCCCAAGACGGGGTAAACAGCTGCTGTCTGAGATAACATTGGATTGATTCTCAGTAACTGGCATCTTAAAGGGGCTTCATTAGAGAGTTCAGACTCGAGGCTTTGGTTCAGTACTTATTAAATGCCTACTGCATGTCAGACCTGTGCTGGCACTTAGTGTTTAGATGAATTACGAGTACTTCCTGACCTTATGTGGCTTGTTGCCTAGCAAGGGAGGGGAAAGTGTATGTACACGCATGCATGTATGCGTGAGTGTGCATATCTGGGTGTGAGTAAATATGTGTGTATGTGCAGACATGTGTGTGTGTGTGTGTATACACATGTGCACACGTGTCTGTGTGTCTGTGTGTGATATTTTTCACAAACTGACCTGTTTAACGAGTACCTGGAGGGATGTGGCAGTGAGCACCGGGCTGGTAACCACCTGAAAGGAGTGGGAATGTCTCCTGAGACAAGCAGCATCTGAGCCATGACTTGCCATAAATTGACTCAGTGACAGGGGAAGGGAGGTAATTTGGGGGAAGGGTGGGGAGGCCTTTTGGGGAGGCCAGAGACTGTAGGAGCAGGCCGTAGTGGAAATATAAATTGGGATATCCCTAGGGGGTGCTTTGAGTGCCACGCCAGGGCTTGGTCTTGTAAATGGGTCACAAATGGTAGAATTGGGGTGGGGTGGGGGACGGGGAGACAGGAAAAGATAGAGCGATGGTAGGAGGTGACTTTATGGTGGGAAACTGGACATATAACCAGGCAGAACATACCTTCTGTAAGCTCAGAAAAGAGCTGCCACAGGTTAGCCCACTTTCCTTCCTGTCAGTGCTGTCTCTTATTTAAGAGATCCTTGTGAGTAGAAATCCAAACTTATAAACCTTGAGACTGCTATTTATGGGACCAAAGGATGCTACACTTTAGGAAGAAATCTTTGTGCATCCGAGCTTCTTTGGTGCTTTCAAATAGAATTCAGTCTCCCACGAGCCCTTAGAGCAGGAGCCCCTGTCCCCCCTACCATTGTGGTGGAAACTGGATTGGCCTGTGGGGCTGACTGCCCCTCGCTAAGTAGAGGCATTTTAGGGGCCTTTCTTTGCTTTTTTAAAATGCTGTTTTATTTTTCTGGTGGAGGAAAGAAATGAAAGATCACAGATTATGCAGCAAACCCTGTAGAGATTTCTTTCTGCTAACCCCACTTCTGGGGCTATTGGCCTTTTGCTCTCCACTCCACACACACTCTCAGCCCTGGAAGCGCTGTTATGAAGAAGAGAAGTTTTGTCCTTTCCTTTGCCTTCGACAAGGCGTGTGCTGTTCCACACCCCTACTTCTGATGCATCCCCGCTCTTGGCACTGTTGTGCTTCTGAGCTCTTCATTCTGATGAAGCCGATTCCCTATTTCTGAGTGGATTACAACGAACACTAAGCACTTTTCTTCAATCTCCTCTAATTAGAATCTGATCTCAACTTAAGCTCCGATGTTTCCTCTATGGAAACCCCACGAACGGTGGGCTATCAGGTTTGCACTGGGGGGCTTCGGCACAGCTATTAGACGAGCCAACTCGCTAGAAGCCAGAGTATCATTAGCTTCCCTAAGTAGGTGCCATTGCACTTTTCCTAAAAGAGACCCATTAAAACGTCTATGGCTGGCATTTCATGCCTCATTATGCATTTTCCCCTCTTGTCTTGTTTTCCAGTACGGATTTATCAATACCTGTCTGCAGTCTCTTGTGATAGAGAAATTTGGTGAAGAGACATGGGAAAAATTGAAGTAAGTGTATTAAAAGAAAGAAGAGACCCTGGTGCAACCGATAAACCAGGGAACTGGTTTCTACTAATGTTTAAAATTAAACCAGTTAGCTGAGTAGACCCAGTGTAATATAGAGCTGGTTCTCAGAGATTCAGCTACTAGGGACATCATGGAAATACTTTAAATACAGCAGATACCAAAAAACACTACTATCCTATACTTGTCTTTCACTCCTAAATTCCTGATTCAGACCAGCCCAAATTCCTAAAACCAGCCTTAAAACAAAGTCCCATGTGTACTGGCACTAGTCTATTTTTTATCTTTTGAGGGAATTCGAATTTGACCTATTTAATCATAGAAGAGAAAGCGACTACATTATTTCCTTGGTATGTAAATGGAGTTGCTGAAATCCCACAAAAGAGGAGGCATCCCTTAGTGATATAATCTATTCTTTAGTTAATTATTATAGCTGTCCCTCTCTACCTCAGTCTGGACAATTCTTATCACTGCTGTTTGCATCTGCTGTCTCTACCTTCCAGATTCTTGAGTGATGGGTCTTGCTTTCTTCGAGCGCCTAGCCTCAGGATGTTAGAGGTTGGGGCAGAAAGCATCCTGGTCCTATGAACAAAGAAGAGAGATAAAAACATGGAAAAATTATTGGCCTTCTCAGTTAATCAGCTACATGCAAATTGAAGCAAATTTGGCACTGCTTTGCCTGATACATCTCCAAAAAAAAATGATAATAACCAATTGTGGTTGAGATGCAGCAAAATAGATAATTTCTGAAGGCATTGTATGTCAGGGCAGTCCTTCTGGAAAGCAAGTTGACAACATGTACCAAAAGCGATGAAAATGATCATATCCTCTGAACCAGTAATTCCATTCTTGAGAAGTATTTTAAGGGAAAAGCCATAATACAGGGAAAAATGATGTCCAATGCCACTTTATTTATAAATAATGAAAGAAAAAAACAAGCCTTTAATGTCCACAAATGAATATGCATCATTACTTGTATCTGATGACTGAAAAGATCATGAAGCAACCTGAAAAGTTTTGTCACAAAATTTAGTATAAAAAAAATCAGGGCACGAAATTGTATAGCCGCTATATAAATCACACAAAGACCAAACCAATAATTAAAAGTTGTTGAATTGAAAGGTAAAATATGTTCTGTATATTCTGGAATGTTTGCATTTTTTTTTTACTGTAAAAACAACTTAAATAAAATACTTAGTGCAAACTTTTCTCTTCCCCACCTATCCCCATTTTACAATTAAAATACAGTCAGCTCTCATTCTTTGCAGAAGTTGAGTTTTAAAATCACAGCGAACAATGAATTAGTAAATATTGAGCCATGGTACCTGGAAGAAACTCAGGGTTAAATTTCTGCTTTATGTGTGCTTCTGTTAAAAAGACATCTTATTTAATATTTGTTGTACTTCATTCACCTTGAACTCACGGCCAACAGCACTCGAACTCATGCCTGAGTGAAATCTTGCACGCGTATTTTCTCTGTAAGGCACATCGCAGCCTTCTTGCTTCTGGGGAAATGCACTAGACAGCACTTCAGCACGACGCTTCAGGGGCCATTTTGAAGAGCAAAATCGCCAACAAAAGGCACAAAAATGTGAAAAACACAGCACCGAGTGTGCTGCAAAAAGGACTCTTGTTACAGCATGGGCTTGTTCAAGCTCAGCTGGGAATATGCACAGAAAACTCAAGGTTTCTGCTGCTCTGTGCATGTCCATGAATGTCGGTGAAAGTGCTATGATTACGGATTCGGGGTTACCAATCTAGTTTAGCAGTTAAGCCATTTCACAAATGCAGAGGCCGCTGTTAGCAAGATCGGCTTTAATGAGAGCTGAGCCTGCATTTGACTTGCCTGCAGTGGCATTACCTCACCCTTGGGAAGCCCACAGCCAGCACTGCCTCCCACCTCCTTCCTCTAGGGGAAGGTGGTCCAGGAGCCATTGCCTCAGGCTCTCTGGGATAATTTGCTTAAGCTCCACGAGTTTGGATGGGAACAAGGAGCTCTGGTCTCACGGAGGCAGAGAACACTGCTTTCCAATTATTTTAAGTAAGAACACTGACTAATTATGATAAGGGAATCCTTCAACTGTTGGGTCCTTGAGCTATCATGTAGCTCAAGTCTCATTTTACATTTAAGAAAACTGAAGCCCCGAGAGGTTGAGTGATTTACCCAAGACTGCACAGCACATAGGCAACAGGGCCTGGGTGTAATGTCTGAATCTTAAAGTATTCCTTTCAACCCTCTCAGTTGCCTTATGAGAAGCATTTGAAGACTCTGAGACTATTATTTTTTTAATGTTCATTTTATTGTAAAGGATAAACTCAGTAAGAAGGAGAAGGAAAAGAACAGTCTTGTAGTGGGCATTTTACTTTGTACAGGGCACCTTTTATAATTATCTAATTAAAGCCCAATTAGGACCCTACAAGGCATGCTGTTGTTTCTTTTCACCCAGGAGAAAACTGAGTCCCAGAGAGGGTCTTTGCTGAGGGTCACAGTTAAATAACAGGGCTGGCTTTGAAATCTGGTCAGGGGCTACAGAGCTTCTTTTCCTAGCATGTTGCTTGAGGAAAAAGGGTGGCACGCAACAGGAGTGAATTTCCACTAACAGTCTCTGGGTGAAAAAAAATGGGTCATCTCTTTAAGCATATTTGCAGAGCTCCTGTAGTATTTTGAAAACCACTGGGAGATTAAAGACCCAAATAACCAATTCTGCCTGGGTGGGTTTAGAATCAGTAGAAATAGCACATGCATCCTTGAAATATAGGAAATCAGGTGTTGAAGGTCCATGTCAGCCAGGAAACTGGGACTGTTTGCTCCGCCTCCTTAAGAGGAGAAGGAAGAGAGCCCAGGAGAGCTGTGGTTGGGTCTTTCCCGGTGGGGAGGAGAACCACCTTGGAAAATAAGGCGTTTATGCTCTTGTGCTCCTTTTGCCCTGAAGTTACTGGACACAATTGCAAATCCCGAGGAAGCCGTGGCTGGCTTCAGCATGGCTCTTGCAGCCACAATGCTTGAGGTCAAAGCCCATATCACCTCTTACAGCTTGTCTGACCCTGGGCAGGCTACTAAGCACTCCGTGACCTGGGTTTTCATGGAAAAATGATGATCATGAAAGTGGCTAATGCTGTAGGGGTTTTTGCCAGTGTTTGGTGAGATAAGACAAATAAGGCCCTTAGAAACGTGCCTGGCACACTGTGAGCTCTCGGTGCATTTCAGCTGCTGTAATGGGTGCTGGTGCTCTCTATTTGCCTTTTGGACAAGGTGGTGGCCCTCAGGTGGGGAGGGACAGTCGGGGGTGCACCATGCTGGCCCGACTGGAGCTGCCCAGAACTGTGTGTTCCTGAGCAAGTTGCTTCACCTCTCTGGAGCTGCGTCCTCATTGATAAAAGGGGAATAGCACACCTGTGGATCGAGGAGAAAACGAATGGAACAGTGGACCCAAAGTGCACAGCGGGTCCTCAGTAAGTGTCCATTTCCCCCTCACCCGCATTTGCTTTCCACCCTCCTGGAGACGGTGCAACATTAGGACTTAGATTTGGTTTTATACTACTAGGAGCGACTTTACTGCTGGTCACATAAACGTGCCTTCATCCTGAAGAGGCAGCTGTTCTTCTAAGGCCTCTCCCACTGCTGGAGGAGACCTGCCATAGCTGCAGCAGCTTCACTTTCTAAAGTGAGCATGATTTGATGTCCTTGCCTTGCCTCCCCTCTCTCTCCAGCCTTGTTGACCTGACACCCAATGCCATTGCCTCGTCCTGCCTCTAGGAACCTCATGAACTCTACTGACCCCCTACCCCCACCCCAACAGAAAGAAGGGTTGGTTTCTGTTGACCGGTTTTTGTCTTCTGGACCTCACATCATCCCAACTCCTTGCTAGGATTTTCAGCCTCAGCTCGGCTGGTGGCTTAGAAGATTCTGACCTGCCTGGGAGAGAGGCAAGGACTCCGGAAATAACTGGAAATCAGGAGCACTCAAACAGGAGAGGAGGTAGAGCATCAACGTGTTTAGTGCTATTTAAAAGAAACCATCTCGCCCTCCCTTAAATTATTAAGCAGATGTAGCACACCCAGCGACCTGAATTCTGGTTGGTTGAGAGATTCAAATCCAAGGGAGAAGAAGCAGCTTTCCATGTGTATGTGGATGGAAGAAGCTTCTTCCTTTTTGGATATACTGGTGGATTCTTTGCTGGATGGTAGGGATAGAATATCTTTTCTTCTTGCCCGTAGAGGGACAGTTCTCATAGCATTCCTAAATGAACAGGAGTCCACCTGAACTCCAAGATGATAAAGTGTATTTGAATGAGAAGATTGCAAGGGGGTCAGAGATATATCCAGAAAAAGAACCCAGCACATTCTGAGTCTGTGTTACCAGTTTTAGCCCTTTAATCTTAAAATACCAATTCCCTGTTTAATGGAGTCTCAGAGGATATGTTTGTATATAGAGAAGATGATACCTCTGTGACTGATTGGAAATGCATCCTTAAATCCAAAGCAAAGCCTATCCTACAAACCCAATCAGTTATAAAAATTGCATCATATTAGAACCAACTGAAAAAAAAAACTGTAGCATGGAAAACTCAACTTATAAAACACAAATTAAGGCAGGATTATTTGTTGCGCAAAAGGCTTTTTGCTTCAGGCTACGTTTAAATAAGCTCTCTGGTGCTTTTACAGCAGAATTTTAGCTGGAAAAAAAAATCCTCAATTCCAACATAAATTTTAGGATGAAATGATTAGGTAAAATGAAATATGTCCTCATACTTTATGACATAAATGTTATTTTATATGAAATAATCAAAAACATATGTTTCTCCTCTTTTTGTGTGCCTGCATTGTTTATTTGTCTCACATACAGCCTGGATTTATAGAGTTCTGATTTATGAACCACTCTTTTATAACCTCCTGGCTAAACCTTTATCAAAACTTACCAATGAGAAGTAACTGATAAATTGGGAAGGGTCAAACCTTTGGAGTCATTTGAACCTTCACATTTTGCCTGTATCACTTACTAGCTGTTCGACTGGGGCAAGTTTATTGATTCAATGAATATTTCTTTGGCTGCAGGTATGTGCCAAGCAAAGTTCTAGGCAATGGAACTGGTGGTGAAGGGAACAGATAAAAGGTTCTGTGTTCTGAGAATATGTACTGCAAAATGAGGGACAGACAGTAAACAAGAAAATAAACAGAAATCTATCCAATTGCAATAAGTTCTCTAAAAATATAGGGTATTTGAGTGCCTCTAGGGAGAAACATGCCAGTTTCTCTGAGGTCATCAGAGAAGACTTTTCTGCATAGGTGATATTTGAGCTGAAAGAAAGGAAGGAGCTAGCTGGTCTTGAGCTAGGGCAGGTGTGTGTGTGCTTCAGGCAGTAAAAGCAGGAAGTGCTCTCAAGATTTGGCAAATTGGAGCCCCAGGAGAAAATTCACTGTGAATGGACAGTTAAGAGTGGGAAGTCTGGTAGGTGATGAAAGTAAGATGTGACCTAGTTAGGGACCAGGATATGCAGATGTAGAACATGGAAAGATGTGGAAAGTTTCTTCCAATTGCAATGGGTTATTGAGGCCTCTGAGCTCTGTGTCCTCAACTGTGAATGGAGAGAGTAATGGTGCTCAACTTCTCCACTTGTAAAGATTGCATCACTGCATAGGTGCCACGTCTGGCATATGACAGGTACTCAGAAAAGGTCTCATTGAGAAACCTAGGCCAGGATTTGGCTTGTAAGGATTGACAAGCCACGATGTGAGCTCAAGTTTGAAAGGAGTTAGTTACAGGGACTCCGAAGATCCCTGCAGAGAAACCTCAGGGGAGTAGGAAGCCAACTGGGCTCTCTCCATCCCCATGCTGACTCTATTTTCCTGGATCTTTCTGCAAGTCACTTCACTTAATTTCTGTTTCTTTCACATTTTTCCATAAGACCTTTCAAGTCAAGAGGCCACATCATCTGACTGGTTCTGTTTCTCAGTGTCTCCATTATAGACACTTGAGACACAGGATTTGATGGGCCAACCTGGGTTGGGTATCCATCACTGGCCCAATCAGATGGTCTTTGGGGGGCAGGGTGTTTAGAGAAGGTTATGGGTGGGGTACTCGGGATTGGCATTTCTTCTCCACTGTGTAAGTGAATATGTGGAGAGGGGTGGAAGGCTGGAGGATTTATGTGTGGATGGAGGAAGAATCAATGAATGGTAGATGGATGGACACCAATCCCAAACTGATCCATATAGAGAGGGGGTAGATGAGGGAAGTAAATGGTTTCTCTCTAGAGGTTTATGAATGGGCTTCAGTGAGTCTGGGAAGCCTATGGAGTCAATTATGAACATTTTGGATAGACAAGTCAGCATGTATTTTCTGGGGAGAAAGTCCACATTTTTGTCTTAGTTTCCTAGGATTGTCGAAACAAAGTCCTAGAAACTAGGTGGCTTAAAACAACAGAAACATATTGCTTCACAATTCTGGAAGCTGGAGGTCTGAAACCAAGGTGTTAACCGGGTCACAGCCCCTCCCTCTGCTGTGCTTAGGGAAGGAGCCCGTCCCATGCCCCCCTCCTGGCTTCTGATGGCCGCGGGGCAATCCTTGATGTGTGGTGACAAAATGCTAATCTATGCCTCAGTGGTCCCATGGCCTTCTCCTGTGTCTGGCTGGGTAATCTGTGCCTCAGTGGTCCCATGGCCTCCTCCTGTGTCGGGCTGGGTCTCCTCTCTCCTTTTGACACTAGTCACCTTGGATCAGGGCCCACTCTAACCCAGTTCGGCCTCATTTGAACTAATCACACCTTCAAAGACCTTATTTCTTACTAAGGTCACATTCATGGGATCAAGGATTAGGATTTGAACAAATCTTTTGGGGGAGACGATTCAACCCATAATAATATCCATCAGCATTGCCAAGCGTTCTTACCACGTGCAAAGTTCAAGGATGCCTGCTTATGCGTTCTTGGGACCTTGGTTCTTGCTAAATAGAAAATACACGTAACATTCTGATATCTTGAAAAACATCCCTTGAAATACATTGAAAACCTATTTGAGCCAGAAAAAAAAGAAAGCCCAGGATGGCTCTAATTCTAATTTATCTCTCTCTAATCCCTTGACTCAGTTTGCCTCAAAACCCTGCATTAGAGAGTGCAAGCTCCATTCCTCCATGTGTTCTCTACATTTCCCATAAATAAAGTCTAATTTTAATTAGCTGAAAGCAGTGAGTTTTTATACTTTTAACTTGTCTCCAGGCAAGCTGTCTGTCTCCTCCCTCCTAGCCCATTCCTGGCCATAAATATAGTTTTTGATTTATCTGGCTGACTAAAATCATATGTTGTCAGAATTAGAAGGGGCTTAGAAGTCAGTTTGGTCAGGATATCTCAATTTTCCTTCGCCAAGTCGTACCAGAATATCTAAGGGTTAAGAAATAAAAAAAATAAATTTGATAATATGATATTATTTTATATATAAAGTAGAAATTGCTTTTCTAATAAAGATCATAGAGAGTAAAGCTTGAGAAATAATTTTGTCTAGTGGGACAATGTGATAAATAAACCTAGCAGGTATCGAGATGGTATCATGAGGTCTGGCGTGTAAATAATTTGGAGAGCCTTCTTTTTAAAAAAGATACAAAATAAAAAGAAAGATATGTTACCCCTGCCATACAGCAGAAAAAAAAATTTGAAAAGGATACAAAATTACGAATAAAAGTTTAACAGAAATGAGTATTTATTTAGAATGAAAAAAGTTTTAAAAGCTGACAGATAAACATCAACATCTAAAATGTAATGTTATTATCATTAATTCTCTCCCTGAGTGAATTTTATTCCACTTTTATACCATTTTCCCCTCCATATTTGGCTGCATTTGGTTTGCCTCTTTGTATGACAATAATTTCCTATCATTTTCTATAAAGAAAAGGGAATGAATATTCTTCTAACATGGTTAGGTGAAAAATGTGTTCATTGTATTCTATTCTTCTTGATAGCTTAGGAAGATTTCTTTCTGCACTATGTCTCACTCTCTATACTCCACAGCCGCTTACTGAGGTGTCTTCCTTGCCCACCTCGGTTTTGGGGTGGCCTCCATGGGATGAGATGGACCCCAATCGATGATTGTGTAGACTCTCCTTCATATGCCTTTTGGGGGGTCACATTGAAAGCTGGAGGTTTGCAGAATCCACTGGGGGCGATGTCCTGGGGTGGGGGTGGGGGAGTATGAAGGAGGTGCAGGAGGCCTGGAGCCCCTCCCAGGACCATCTCCAGGGAGTCCAGCGTGAGTGAGCCCCTCCTAGTTGGAGATGGCTCCACGCTGGAGGGGGCTGGGTGGGACAACTTCCTCCCACATCCTGGAAGCCCCAACTTCCTAAGCGTCAAAAGCAGATGGGACTCACTCTTCGTTTAAGTAAGCAGTTCTCAAACTTTTAGTCTTAGGGAGCTTTACACTATTAAAAATTGAGGATCCAGTTTGTCATATTAGAAATTAAAACTGAGAAATTCTAGAAATATTTCATCTAGAAATAACAATAAGAAAGTTATTGCATCTGAACATGAAGCACGTTTTTATGAAAAATAACTATTATCTAATTTAAAAATTAGTGAAATGAGTGGCATTGTCTCACATTTTTGCAAATCTCTGTAATGACTGACATAATAGAAGGCAGCTGGATTCCAGCTTCTGTGCTCTATCGGTTGTGGAATGTGGTGTTTTTTTGTTTGTTTGTTTGTATGGTAGGGTCACATTTCATTATTTTTCCATGTGAGTATCCCATTATGACAGCACCATTTGTTGAATTTTTTGTTTTGTTTGTTTGTGGGTTTTTTTTCTTTTTTGCTTCTTTGTCTTTTGGGAAGTGCATGGACCAGGAATCAAACCTGGGTCTCCACGGCAAGCGAGAATTCTGCTGCTCAACTAAACCTTGCACCCCTCAATATGTGGTTTTGACTGAACTATATAAAGAAAATCTGTTTCCTGCACGTATGTAGTCACAGAAGAAGGAAGAACTTTAGGACTCAGATAATTGTGGATATTCTTCTTTTAAGTCTCACCACAGCTCAACAGAGTGTGAGTTTCTTAAATGTCAGTTACAGGTTGAACTGAAACTATCCATTTTTTTGGGGGTGGTGGTGGTGGTGGTGCTGCATGGTCTGGGAATTGAACCCGGATCTCCCAAAAGGAAGGCAAGCATTCTGTCACTGCATACCACTAAACTTTAAACCCTCTACTACATTGAAACCCCTTGATCTGTCTTACACTTTGAAAGGAACTTTTTGCCTTCATTTCGTACCATCATGCTTTAGTCATCTGGAAAATATTAGGTCGCTGAGCTATGCAGATCTTACAGATGTCGACATGTTTTATTCTACAGTATCAAAATCACTTTTGCCAATACCACCACTACTTCATCAGAAACGCCTCCAAGTATTGGGAGGCTAATAAGCTCATAGTGGCAGAGGCAAGTTTTCCAAAATCCCGATTTTCTACTGAAAGCTGGAATTTTATCATTGGCAAGAAATTCTGTGAGTTTTTCTCCTTGAAGCGACGGGCTCACTTTGTTCATTAAAAAGAAAAAGTCATTAAATGCGCAAGTCTGAGCAACCACAGTGTATCTATCAGCGGTTCATTCAAGTAGAAATGATTTTCCATGAAAAAAAGTGGCCAATTCAACTAGGATGGCAAAAATACAAGAGCATTTCCTGGAGGTGACCACAAATGCTTTATGCATACTCCCTATTTCATCACTTGGAATATTCAAAAGATGTATGCTCAGGATTGAGATTTAATAAAAAGTGTTCATTTTTACTGCTTCACTCATAGTCTGAATGAAACTGACATATTTTTTTCCTATGAGCATGTATCAGTGGTTACTAGTATAGCTTAGTCCTGCTGCCTGGATTGTGCTAAGGCCACAGCAGCTTTATCCTTAGGTAAAACTAAGGCCTAAAGCCACACTGTTTTACTTTCCTTGGCTGCTGAAGCAAATACTGTACAATGGGCCGAGTCAGACAATGGGAATTTATAAGTTTATGGTTTTGAGGCCAAGAAAAAGTCCAAGTCAGGGTGTCAACATGGTGATGATTTCTTGCCAAAAAACTGGCGTTCTTGGGCTCTCTGCTTGGTCCTGAGCTCTACCTTATGTGGCAAAACACATGGCGGCCTCTACTGGTGTCTCGCTTCTCTTCTGGGTTCCATTGAATTTCAGCTTCTTGCTTCCCAAAGCTTTCTCCATCTGAGTTTTCTTCTGCTTATAAAGGACTCCAGTAATAGAATTAAGTCCCATCCTGGGCCACACCTTAATTGAAACAATCTCATCAAAAGGTCCTACTTAGGGTGCACGGATAGTTTGTGGTTAGAATGCCCACCTTTCATGCAGGAGACTCAGGTTCGATTCCCGGACCATGCACCAAACAACGACAACAAAAAAGTTCTTACTTATAATGGGTTTGCACCCACAGGAATGGGTTAAGTTTATAGAACATGTTTTTTCTGCAGCACATACAGCTCCAAACCACCACATTCGCCATTGCTTCTGCACCATCGGCCCAAATGTCAACCAGTGAAAAAGGCAGACACTTAATTTTATTATGCATGTAGCTTTGGCCCCAGGGATCTCCTAAAAACACCTGATGAACCCCTCAGGGGTTCCACAGGCCACACTTCGAGAACTGCTGGCTTAAGTTTCAGAGTCATTCTCAGTAAATCAGAGAGGCTGAAGGGACACATCATTGGTGGGGAAGGGAAAGGAGAGCGGTACATCAAAATCACCCTGGAAGCAGTGACAGTATCCAATGTCCTAACTTGTAAAGGTGAAGAGACAAGAGGCACTGTGAAATCTGTTTCAGGTCATCTGCTAGTTTACGGTAGAGCCAAGTAGCTCACATTTCCTGAAGTCTTTTATAAATATTTTTCAAGTTCCTATTGTGTGCCAGGCACAATGCTAGGTATTGGAGATATAAAATCAAAAAACATTTTCACTGGCCTTTGGGAATTTGTAGTCTGGGAAGAAGGCAGACATATAATTCCAAGGCAGTATGTGCAGGCAATGCTGGACAGCAGTAAGTACTTAGGAGCCTTAGCAGCATGGAGGAAGCCCATCTGCATCTGAATGTGACTCAGGATGCCAGAATCAGTGATTCCTAAGCTGTGTAAGGAAGGAGGAGTGAAAGTTTAGATGGATAAGAGGGAGGGAGGGCCTTCCTGGCCGAGGAAGAGCCCCTGGGAAGGCATGGGGGAGTGAACTGACATAGTTCATCCCCGGAACTGCAAGATCCTGGAGGAATGGGTGCATAGAGGAGGTGGCTGGAGGAGAGAGTGGTAGGTGCAGGGCTAGGCTGTGAATTTCATCACAGAAGCCATGGGGAGCTGGAGGCATCAACTAGAATGGAGACCAGGACAAGTCCTTCCGCAGCTCCCACATGATTCCTCCCATTACAAGCAGGTTTGTTATACTAATACCCACCCTTCAGTAAGGGAGCTCTCAAAGGAAGGGTCTCCCATGGCTTACAATGGGTCCCATTTTCTTGGCCTGAAGCTGGTGGCAAAGTGCTCTTTCTTTTTCCGGTGGGCTCCGTGGCTCAATCCGGACTCTTAAGAAACCATTTCATCAGTTTAGTGATATTGAACTAGAATTTCTAAGATCTAGAATTTGTCATCGTGACCTTGCCAGATTGAATCCTAGAAAGTGTTTTCCTCAACAGTGGTTTCCCAACTTGGAGAGTCATCTGGGGTAAGTGGTTAAAACAAATGGATTTCCAGACCCCACCTCCAGGGATCAGAATTGTTTCTGCTTATTTTGCTCCCCAAGTTGTCCTGAAACAGGCCGCCTGACACTGGTTTTCTGCCCACATATTTTGGATATCACTAGATGGAATTAACTAAAGAGGGACACACATTTAATGCCTAACTGTGTGCTCATTAAATTTCAACTCATCACAAGCTCATGCATAGGTGTGCAAATCGCTGCCTCGTGTGCTTGACATTTTTCATCGGGTAAGCTGGAAATGCTTAATTCTTATTTCATTTGCCCTTTGTGTTGCTTTTCCGACCCCCAGTCTCTTCAAAATATTTTGTAATGGCCACTTTTCCTTCCATCCCTCCTTCTTACCCAAAGCTTTGACATCCCTTTAGAAAGTATCAATTGCTTTACTTACTTTTTTTTTTTTTTATTCTTGGTGAGCGCATCGTTTTCCTAAAGCAGTTTAAATGGCCATTTGTGCGCCTCTGCAGAAAGGGTTAAATATAAGATCCCAGAGATCAATAAACAAGGCTGAAGTTCTTCAGGTTCCTGCCACATCATCCTAAGGCAAACCTAAATAAACATTTGACATGAAAGTGTTATCTGGAAAACTGAGGCTGCCAGACCCAGAGCTACAGAGTTTCCTCCCTTTCCAAGGGTCCTGGAGATGACATATTTCCTTCAGTGGGATTCAGAACAAATGATGGCAACGTGTCAAGTTTGAACTTGGAACTTGCCCAAAATGTTGGGATTTTGCTCACTGCCCCGGCAGGTGGCCCCCGAGGAGGCAGGTAGGGGGCTAATGCTGACACGTGGGAGAAGCACACTTAAGGAGATGGGGGTTTGCCCCCCTCGCCTGCCCTGGGCCTGCAGCCAGCTTCTCTGATGGGAGGGGAGGGGTGGCATAGGGGTGGGAGGGGGTGGTCAAGGCCCTGGGGCTGTTGGAAAATCGGGATGAATATGTGCTTGTAGTGGGGGAAGGAGCGCTGCCCTTATTGGTCCCCTCCCTTATATTAGAGAAAGGGAAATCAAGGCTCAGAATAGGGAATGACCTTCTCTCAGAGTTCCTTTGTATCAGGACCAGACTCGAAATGAGGTCAGCTCCCCACTCCTCATGCTATCTACCTCTTTCATCCTTGTGGCAGCACTTCTTGGGTCTGTCTGGTAGTTTTCTGCCAGGCTCTCTCACTTCTGTCATCCTGCTAGAGGGGCCAGGTGTCATTACTCATTTGACAGCAAAGAAGATAAAGGGGTGTTTAGCCCCCAAATATAAAGAATTTAGGAATGAATAAGGCGCTTCCAATATTAGATGGTTTTATGGGTGGAATTCTGCCCCCCAAAAAGATATGTGGAAGCCCTAATCCCTAGTACCTTCAAATAGGCCCTTATTTGGAAATAAGGTCATTACAGATGGAATTAATTATGATGTGGCAACTGGATCCCAGTGGACCCACAGTATGATTGGTGACCCTATGAGATGGGAAGAAAGAAAGACACACAGGGGAGGAGGCCATGCAAAGATGGAGGAGGCAGAGATTGGAGGGACGCATCCACAAACCAAGGAACAAAAGGCTGATCAGCATGTACCAGAAGCTAGAAGATGCAAGGAAGGAGTCTCTGCTGCAGGTTTCAGAGAAGTAGGGACCTGCCGCTGCCTTGATTTCGGGCTTCTAGCCTACTGAACTGTGGGGCAATAACTTTCTGCTGTTTTCAACATCCAGCTTGAAGTACCTTGTTTCGGCAGCCTTAGGGAAATAAGAGGGTTCTGTATCTGGAAGAAGAACCATCCCAGGCTGCATTTCCCCAAAGGGAAAAACCAAGGCCATTGAGTAAAATTCAAAGCAGCAAGATACAAGCGCTATGTAGGTTTTGGAGTTCAGAGCTTAGATCCTTCGTTTGTCAACTGGGTGATCCTAGCAAGACGTAAACCTCTCTGAATGTCAGCTTCATCAATCATACAAGGTGTTATCAGAACTAATATACAATCTTCTTGGCCAAAAGTAGATGCTCAATAAATAGAAGGCATTAGTCAGATCTGGAGATAAGTTTCTACTCAATAGAAGAAAGAACTTTCAAAGAGGGCAGTCTATAAATAGAATATACTGCCTTGTAAAGAAGTGATCTTCTTGTCACTGGAAGCAATCAAGAAGTAACTGGAATACCAGCAGACAGAGATAATGTAGGGTGTAAATTGGACAATTAGGAAACTTCCTACCTCTTCTAATTTCAATATTCTCTGATGTGCTCTAGAATAAACTCAAATGTTCCATAATCTTTTCTGTTCTTCAAACATGCTTTCTGTTGCCATTTAATGCTCTATTAATTTTGTCCAGAATGTTTTCCTTTATCTATTCATCCTTCAGTCTAAAGTAACCATCCTTTTATCAGGGATTCATTCCTTGATCTGCCTTCTCTCCTCTCTGGTGTGTAGGTCAATGACTTACTCAAGGGCCAAACCAAGAGTTCAAGCCTTCTGGCTCCCAGGTTGAGCCTCTTTTCATCAGATTTGGTTGGCTTCCGCAAGACCAAAGTTCATCAGTTATTTGGTCTTGAAAATAACACAGTCAACTACATGGCAAAAGAGGGAGACATTTGAGTAGCTATTCAACCTGCTTCAGAGAATGAGGCTTCACAGGCAAACACTTCTGAGTTCACCAGCATGTACTAAGTTCTTATCCTTCGCCAAGCACAGTGCCACTTTCTGAGGGCTCAAAGATAAGCCTAAGTCACAATGCACACCCTCAAGGAGGCCAGTGTATGGGGTGGTGCCAATCATCTTAATATCTGTTAGGGAACGTATAGTCTACTGTGGGAGTTGGAGAAGGGGGCTCTTGACCCCACCTGGGGTCCTACGAAAGCTTCTTGGATGAGAAGCCATCAGTGTCTCACATCCCTTAGGATCAGGAGGGTTTTGGATGCATCATCTCTTGCTGAGCCAGTGAATATATTCCTGGGACCAAGTTCCTGGTGAAGACTTTTCACTGCATCTCGGTTTATCTTTCAGAGCTTCCGTGAAAATACAAGATGCCTTCATGACGTACACAGTGTATGATGACATCGTCACCATCAATCTCATCCAAGAGGCCTGCAAGGTTCTGGGTAAGTAGGAAAGGGCTCACCTGTGACCCTTTCCATTTGAGCCCACTCCATTGTCGCTATCTAAAGCACCGCCATCACGCTTGGCCTTGATGTTAGCTTTGGCAGATTTTACAATATGAGGAACAAACCGTGAGAATGTCCTTTGGGCATTCAGAGTCTTGTGTAGGATATGGTGTGCTTTGCACGGGGCTCCCACTATCTTCCCTGTCATTAAAATGCCAGCCACAGTCATGGTTGGGAAACCATGGAATATGGTCCCAGTCATGATACACATGCCCCCGAGGGTGATTTCTCCTGTGGATGTATCAACCAAAGGATGGGTCAGGACAAAGAATTCTAGCTGTGCTTCTTTCTGATGTAATGACCCAGGACAAGTTACTTAAGCAGTTATGGTTTCCTCACTGGTCAAAGGAGAACACGAATATCTACCCTCGAGAATTATTCAGAGGATTCACTGAGATAATGTATGTGAACCTATCAATTGTTGTGTCTGGCATTTAATAGGCTCTCAAAAAATATATCCTTCCTTCCTTTTTTCTTCCCTCTATATTAGTTTCCTGGAGCTGCTGTAACAGGGTATCACAAGCTAGGTGGTTTAGATGTATTTGCTTGTGGCCCTCGAAGCTGGAAAATATGAAATCAAGGTGGCAGAAGGATTGGCTCCTTCTGGAGGCTCTGAGGGTGAGATCATCCCATGCCTCTTCCTCGTTTCTTTCTGGTGGTGGCCAGCCGTTCTTGGCATTCCTTGTCTTGTCGCTGCATTGTAACAATCTCTGCCTCCAGCTTCACGTGACTTCTTCTCTGGGTATCTTCCCATGGTCTTCTTGCAAGAACACTCATCATTGATTTAGGGACCACCCTAACCCGGTATGACTTCATCTTAACTCATGACATCTGCAAAGACCCTATTTCCAAATAAGCTGAGGTTCTGAGTGGACATGCATTTGGGAGAACACCAGAACAGCTCAGTACATCCTCTTTTCCTTGACTCTCCTCATCCATCCTGAGCACAAATGAGCTGAGACAGGCCTGGAGGGGAGGGACAGCAGGCAGCCAGGCCATTGGGAGCCTCCTGCAGGAAGCCCCCTTGGCACTCCCAGGGTCTTTGAGGGGCTGCATAGTATTTAGGGGTCATTGTAGGTGCAGATGCCATCAGCACCCATGCCTGGCACCCTTGGGGCAGAATGGTGTGAAGTGTCAGGGTTGGGCCCAGGGGCTCAGGGCCTGGCCCGGCTTCCTGATCATGCCTGAAGCCCAGAGAGGGTCAGGCAGTGGTTTCCAGCTGTTTTTTACACTGCTTCTGGGGCCCTGCAAACTGGCTTGCTGTCCTCAGGAGCTCCTGGAAAAGTGACTGGGATTTGCATTGAGGGATGCCCGAGGACCTTGCAAAGCCTGGACAGGGCAGATTTACTGAGGCTGAGGTTGCTGAGCCTGGGCCATAGTTGGCTTTCTCTCCACAGTAGGCAGGACCTACTCCCCCCTCCTTCCCCCACCCATCCCAGCCACTGCTATCCCTGGCTCATAGGGCCGCCCTGGTCTGTCCAGGAGCCCCAGAGCCAAGCAGGGTCCAGAAGAACCCATAAGGCTTGCCAGGACGTTGGCGAGAGGGGCTGGGAGGAATCCAGGGCACCAGGTGGTATTTAAAATCACTTCCAGTCAGATGTGTGTGATCCCCTTATTCCTTGGTGCTCACCCTTCCTGATGGAATTAGACAAGTCCATGCCTAAGACTGAAATAAGGCACAGGGAGTGAAATATTCATTTGTGCCCTTGAGCTCTTGCAGCTCTGGCTCCAAGAGCTGCTGGGTCCCCTGGACACCTTCTGCAGCCCATATACAGCCTCTCTCTGCAGGCCCCTGGGGGAGCACATGGTGGTCGGCAGACAGGGCCCTCTGGGCCTCCCAGCAGTCCCAGCTGGGAACCTCTCACCACCACCGCCATCCCCACCCTCTACCCATGAATGCACGCGCTCTTCCAAATGCCCTCTGTAGATAGTTTCCAGAACAGTGCTGGGCCAGGAACTGGGGAGTACACATGGCACGAGCAAATCCCACGCCTACCCTGCTACCCTGTGCAGCCTGTCTTGGAGGAGCTCCCAGAAGCCTTTTTCTCCCCACAGCTGATGCCCAGAGGAGGTTTGAAGAAGGCTTGTTTTATCCAAAAGCAGGTGGATCAGGATTTCTCTGCAGAAGTCTGATGCCAGAGCATGTGTGCTTTACAAAGCACCTCACTACATCCCTGTGGGCTGGGAACCAGGAACCAGACTTCTAGACTCAGCTCCGCTGCTGAGTGGCCGCCTGCCTCGACCACTCAGTATTTCTCAGTCTTCTCATTGACGTACTTGCCAAATAGATTTTGTTCTATGTTCTTAAAAATAGCTTGCTGATTTTGCTTTGGATTACAGGGGTGCCTCATTTTGTTGTGCTTTGCTTTATTGTGCTTTTTGCAGGTGTTGCGTTGTTGGCACGTTAAAGGTTTGTGGCAACCGGTCAAGCAAATCTATGGGCGCCATTTCTCCAACAGCGTATGCTCCCTTTGGATCTCTGTATCACACTTTAGTAATTCTAGCAATATTTCAACCTTTTTCATTATCATCGTATCTGCTATGCAGGTCTGCAATTGCCATCTTTGATGTTACTACCGCAGTTGTTTTGGGGCCCCATAATCCATGCCCATATAAGACGGCAAATGAGTGATTCGTTATGTGTGTTCTGACTGATCCACTGATCCACTGATTCACATTCCCCAGCCTCTCTCCCTTTCCTTGGGCCTCCCTATTCCTGAGACACATCAATATTGAAATCAATATTAATAACCCTATAGTGGCCTCTAGTCTCATGTCTCACGTTAAACCAAAAGCTAGAAATGACTAAGCTTAGCGAGGGAGGCATGCTAAAAGCTGAGACAGGCTGAAAGCTAGGCCTTTTGTGCCAGACAAAAGTCGAGTTGTGAATGAAAAGGAAAAGTTCTTGAAGGATTAAAAACTTCTACTCCAGTGAGCAAACAGATGATAAGAAAACAAAATACCCTTATTGCTGACATGGAGAAAGTTTTGGTGGCCTGGATAGAAGATCAAACCAGCCATCACATTCCTTTAAGCCAAAGCCTAATCCTGAGGAAGGCCCCAACTTTATTCAAATCTATGAAAGCTGAGTGAGGTAAGGAGGCTTCAGAAGAAAAGTCTGAAGCTAGCAGAGGTTGATTCATGAGGTTTAAGAACGAAGTTTTTTCCACAACATAAAAGTGTAAGGTGGGGCAGACCGCAGTGACTCAGCAGGCAGAGTTCTGCCACACTGGAGACCCGGGCTTGTGTCCCAGTGCCTGCCCATGTTTAAAACAAAAAAAGTGCAAGGTGAAACAGCAAATCATCAGAAGATCTAGCTAAAGTAACTGATGAAAGGGGCTACATGGAACAATGCAGACAAAACAGCCTTCTGTTGGAAGAAATGCCGTCTAGGACTTTCTTAGCTAGAGAGGAGAAGGCAATGCTTGGCTTCAAAGCGTCAAAGGACAGGCTGACTCTCTTGTTAGAGGCTAACGCAGCTGGTGATGTTAAGTTGAAGCCAGAGCTCTTTTATCATTCCAAAAATCCCAGGGTCCTTTGGATTATGCTAAAGCTACTCTGCCTGTGCTCTCTAAATGGACCAATAAAGTCTGGATGGCGGCACATCTGTTTACAGCATGGTTTACTGAATATTCTAGACCTATTGCTGAGAAGAAAAGAGATTCCTTTCAAAACATGACTGGTCATTGACAATGCGCTTGGTCGCCCAAAGGCTCGATAAAGATGTACAATGAGACGAACGTAGCTTCATGCCAGCTATCACAGCATCCATTCTGCAGCCCATACATTAAGGAGTCATTCTGAGTTTCAAGTCTTATTATTTAGGAAATACGTTTGGTAAGAATATCGCTACCATGGATGGTGATTCCCTTGATAGATTGGGGCAAAGTCAATTGGAAACCTTCTGAAAAGGACTCACCATTCCAGATGTCATTAAGAACATTTGTAATTCATGGGAGGAGGCCAAAATAGCAACATTAACAATAGTTTGGAAGAAGTTGACTCCAATCCTCATGGATGGCAAATATGGTAGAAATAGCAAGAAAACTAGGATTAGAAGTGGAGTCCGAAGATTCAACTGAATTGATGCAAGCTCATGATAAAACTTGAACTGATGAGAAATTTCTTCTTATGGATGAACAAAGAAAGTATTTTCTTGAGAGGGAATCTACTCCTGGTGAAGATGCTGTCGACATTGTTGAAATGGCAAGTATTTAGAATACTACATCAACATAGCTGATAACTGCAGGATTTGAGAGGATTGACTCCAATTTCGAAAGATTTCCTGTGGGTAAAATGCCATCAAACAGCACCACGTGGTACAGAGAAATCTTTCATGAAAGGAAGAGTCGTTTCATGTGCCAAACTTCGTTGTTGTCTTATTTTAAGAAATTGCCACAGCTACCCCAAACTTCAGCAATCACCATCCTGAACAGTCAGCAGCCGTCAATATAGAGGCTTCACCAGCAAAAACATAACGACTTGGTGAAGTTAGGCGATGGCTAGAATTTTATAGCAAAAAGGTATTTTAATGAAGGTGTGTACATTGGTTTTTTTAAAGACATAATGCTATTGCACACTTAATAGACTATAGTATAGTAATAACTTCAATATGTATACTGGGAATCCGAAAACTCATGTGACTTGCTTTATTGCAATATTCACTTTATTGCGGTGGTCTGGGACCCACCCACACTATGTCTAAGATAATACCTGATTGTGAATATGACACTAAACATGCTTTCTCAAACCACACAGGAATACCCTGTCTTGGTTCAAATATACACGATCTCGTCCATACATACCTTATTGAAAATTGCAGGCCCTGGATGCTGTCCTTAAAATCCCTTCTCATCAACCACTCTGCAGGTCTGTGGTTCTGTGTGACAGCTCGTGGCCCCCATGCAAGTCTAAATGTTTACGACTGCCTCCTTTCTTCTAGCTAAGTCGTAGGAGCATCCAGTTATGTTCCTGCCACAAAAAAAGAATAAAACTCATTAGGTGGGAAGTCCATGCTGAGAAGTGACTTGACCAGAAAAGCTGGTGTTTTTACAGAACTTTAAATATAAAGAACAAAATAGCTTAGACTGAGTGGTGAAACCAAGCCCTACTTCAGCATTTTCTTGGTTTTATTTCAAGGGCGTCCCAGGAGCAGGAGGAAGTAGGGACCATATCATGAGATGTGAAGCCCTTGGGTTAGTTTCTATCCCTCCACCAAGGGCACCCCTGTCTAGAATGAGAAAGTGTTACTTAACACCAGGACCTAACAGTAATTTCATTTTTTTTTTTTTTTTGCATGGGCAGGCACCAGTAAACAAACCCGGGTCTCTGGCATCGCAGGTGAGAACTCTGCCACTGAGCCCTGTCACACCTCCGTTTTTTGTTTTTTTTTTTTGTATGCTGTATGGTAGGGGGTCACATTTCATTCTTTTTCCATGTGACTATCCTGTTATTGCTGCATTTTAAATTTATTTATTTATTTTGGTAGGGGGAGTGAAGGGACTGGGAATCAAACCTGGGTCTCCTGCATGGCAGGCAAAAATTCTACCACTGAACCACCCTTGCACCCCTTCATTGGGTTTTAATCTCCTTGAAAAGAAATAAAGAAGGAGATCAATTGGATTCCAAATGGAAGGCACTTAGAAACATTCAGGACCATTGTTGGTGCTCAGAAACCATGAACTGGGGGTGGGTTGTGAAGGGGAGGGAAAGGTGTTTCTACATTTGGTACTTCCGGCTGTTGTCTCTTCAAAGTAGAGAAGTTTGCTGTCCACCTCCAACAGCTCTAGTTAGGAATAACATTCTGAGCCCTCCAAGGGGGCTGGCAGACCATGCACCACAGGTCTAATATGGTCCTTAGCTTGTTTTGTCAATAAAGTTTTATGGGAACTCAGCCATACCCTTTCATTTACATATCGCCTCTGGCTCCTTTTGCATTCTAAGGGAAGAGCTGAATAGTTGTAATGGAGACCATATGACTTCTACAGCTGAAAATATTTACCATCTGCACTTTACTGAAAAATTTGCCATCCCATGCTCTAGAGAATGGATCTTTAACAAATATTTTTTTCAGTGTTTTTAAAATCTTTTTGTCGAAGAACTCTAATCAGTTTTTTGATCTTCAAAGAGAAAAACTATGTACTTCTGATAACACTTTGATTTCTGTTCTTTTTAAATGTCTTTTGGGGTGAAATTCTTGTAATCTAAAATCAGTCACTAAACCATGGGCTCGACAATGCCGTCCTGACCAAAAGCAGGGAAAGAAATGTAACAAATAAGATATCAGTGGCTGAGAGAGTTCAAATAGAGCTGAGAGGCTAGCTTCAGCTAGACATTGCTACCTATCATGGTTTGCCAACCCCCAACAAAAACCATTCCTGCCAACCTTAAAAAGCAACCTAGGGCTTTATCTGAGATTCTGCAAAGGTTCCATGCACTATGATTACTTTCCAGAAACCTAAAACATGCAGATGGGTCCCTGGTCAAGCTAAGTTCTGAAATGCAGAGGGGCCAGCCCTTCTAGAACATCAGCTAGTTCCATCTCCCTACCCCATTTTATTAACAGCCCCTTCCAACATGAAAAAGTTAGAATGGGCATAGCCCAAATACTCCAAAAAGGGAGAAAGATTAAAGGAGAAGGTAGAGTTTTACAGAGAAGGTAGGGTTTAACAAATGAGTATGATTGCTGAATCATTATATTGATATTTCTTTTAGTTTCCATTATCTTGGAGCTGCTAGAATTAAAAACCTAAAATGTGGAATTGTGACCCATACTAAACTCTGAAATCTGTTCTAAAACTAATTGTTGCAGTGTGCTTTGAAATTTGTTGCTTTTTTGTGTATATGTTATTTTTTGCAATAAAAAAATCAACCATTTTAAAGTGCACAATTTAGTGTCATTTAGTACATTCACACTCCTTTGCTACCAGTATTTCTATCTAGTTCCAGAACATTTTCATCACCCCCAAAGGAAACCTTGTGCCCATTAAGCAGTTTCTCCCCATTGCCCTCTATCCCCATCTCCTGGCAACTACTAATCTACTTTCTGTCTCTCTAGATTTGCCTTTTCTAGATAGTTCATCTAAATGGAATCGTATAGTATGTGGTCTCTTGTGATTGGCCTCTTTCACTTAACAAAATGTTTTCAAGGTCAACACTGTTGTCGCATGTATCAGAACTTCATTGCTTTTTGGTCTGCATACTATTCCAGTGTTTGGAAAGACCACACTTACTTATCCATTTATCCATTGATGGACACCTGGGCTATTTCCATGTCTGTTTTCTTAACCAGGTGTGATTGTGACCATTTTGTGGTGGGCTGTGACTCTAACAAAGAGGTGCCTAATGCACTCACATATACATACTAATCAGTAGGTCTGGAGAAAGCAATGAGTCATGGCGCCGGCTGCTCCATGCCACCTCTACCACAAGACAAAGTATATGACTCTGAGTTCTCTCCACCTAGCTTTGAAAATCAGAAGCCTTTTTTCTTACTCTTGCCTATCTCAGCAGCATCCGTTGGCCTACACCTGAATGGTAGATAAAGTTTGGTGAGTGCATTTTTCCCGTAAAATTTGGGATGCAAACTCAGGTTAGCATATGCATGAGAGCTGGTATCATGAATTCCCTGGGAACCTGGATTTGGGTGATTATTCTGTATCTATAACTCCCTTGAGTCAGAGGGAGCAGGGCACTGCCAGAGGGACGCCAACAGGAAGGGCAGTTAGTGTTTAATGAAATACACTGGTCAGTGGAGACCTCCCTTTGACAAAGAAGAGATCACAGTTAGTTATACTAGGCAGTATTTGCGGTAAGGTTTTGTCTTCCCGGTGGGTTCCAGGATGCCATTTCCCTACCTTTAAGCAATGGTTGGGACTTTTCCAGACCCCTCTGCCGCTGCATAGTTCTTTGCTTTCTAATTAGCATGATTCAGGATGGGACCAGATGGCAGGTTGAACCTTGCATAAGGAATTGTTCTGTACATGAATAAGTACCTACTCAGTGTACAAGTGGGTTATTAGTGACCTGAAGTGACAAATTTAAAAGCAGCACACAGCAGCTATTTGGCATAGACAAGCCAGACCAGACTTCACTTGGTAAGGAACCACTAGCAAAACAGTTCCAACGGTTAACTATGAGCAAATGCCAACCACCCTTCTCTGCACCCACTTCTTTAAAAATTAGTCACAACCTAAAACCTACAAAGTCCAGGAATCATGCGCTCTAACATTTGCTCCTTAGCTTGACCCTTGGAGGTTGGGTGAGTCACAGTTTCATGTGTGAAAGATGAAGAAGCAACTGCCCCAGCTCAACTCCAAATCATGTCTTCTGACTCCCAGGCTGGTGCTGAATCCCACAGACCAGAGGAGCAGGAGATCCAGGGAACAGTGGCAAGGGTTTGGGGATCAGATAACCGAGAGGGAACCCCAGACTGTACTGTGTCTTGGCCATGTGACCTGGGGTAGTGCTGATTCTCTCATTGATAGTTTTATGGATTGAACTGGGTCCTCCCAAAAGATATGTTGACGTTCTAATCCCCAGGACCTCAGGATTTGACCTTATTTCTTATTTGGAAATAGGATCATTACAGTTGGAATCAGGCAAGTTAAAATGTCATCCTGGAGAAGGGTGAGCCCTTACTCTAATATAATTGGTGTTCCTATAAGAAGCAGAAAATCGGACACCGCAGAGGGAAAAATGCCATGTGACAACTGAGGCAGAGAACACCAGGGTCTGCCAGTGAGTCACGGCCTGTAATCAAGAGGAAGGCACAGAAGAGGTTGTTTCCTGTAGGCTTCAGAGGAAACATAGCCCTGCTGTCACCCAGATTCTAAACTTCTAGCCTCCATAACTGTAAGAATATAGGTTTCCATCATTTTAAGTTGTCTGGTTTGGGGTACTTTGTTAGAGCAGCTCTGGAGAACTAAGACAGGTAACTACAACATCTATCTCTGAGAGTTGCCGTAAAGATGAAGTCAAATGATAGGACTGGGTGCAAGGGTAGTTCAGCGGTAGAATTCTCATCTGCCATGCAGGAGACCTGGGTCAATTCCTGGCCTCTGAACTCCCCCCCACCCCCGCCCCGCCAAATAAAAATCAACAAATGGGGCTGCAGTAATGGGATAGTCACATGGAAAAAGAATGAAATGTGACCCCCACCATACAGCATACAAAAGAAAAAGGAAATATACAAATAAATAATAATAATAATAGGACAGTTGTCCCCTTTTTCCTGCCTGCCCCCCACCTCCACCCAGCCACCCATAGACTCCTGCCTTTCTGCTCCGACCCCTGGTGGGGCAAGATTCCTCTGCTCCAAAGCCTGCTGCAAAGCAGTGAGCATCTTATTTGCCAGGGCTTAAGCTGGGCTGTCTCATCTCTGCAGAGAACCTCCCAACTGAGCTGCCTCCTTCCATTTCCCAGATTCTTTTTGCCCTCCACCCTAAGACATGTGCTGCTACATCTAAAATCCAAGCTTCTCAGTTTGGAATTTGCTTCCTATTTGCAGTCTACTGCACCAACATGGGTAGCTATTTCTCTCCTTTTCTTAAACTCCTCTTTCTCCTGCTCTTAAAAGACTTCTTTCCTCCATGATTCCATGCCCACCTCAAGGGATTTCACTTGAGAATGACAGCATTCTAGATAAATGGCTCTTTTCAGATATCTGAAGCTTATTCCTTTGGGTAGCAAAGTTTTGAAAGTTATCCATTTTCTAAAGGAAAGCTTTCTAAAGTGGACGGCGTCTATGTCCCTGTCTACTCGAACAGCATATGACTTTCTGGATGACAGGAACTGCTTTCGTTGCCTGTATCTTGGCAGGATAGGTGGTGGGTGGGGGTCTTGGGAAGTGTAGCTGGGGGGGCACTTTGTTTGAAAACCTCTATTAAAATAAAGTGCCTTGTTTTAAAAATTAAAAACAATAGGAGTCTGCTATGCCAGAGACCAATTTCCGGTTCCTGCCCATGCAAAAAAATAAACAAACAAAAAGAGTCTTTGTTGACAGGAAAATAGCTGTCACAAAGCATCTCCATTTGCCTTCCCAGGAGAGATTGTGGAGCTCTCTAACAGGCTTTTAAATAGGACACCCAGCCCTAGGACCGTTGGCTGTGTGTCATTCTTCCACTTGCCAGCCCCTACTCTTCCCCCTTTCAACCCCCGAGCTGTATCCCAGCAAGAAGTCAACAGCTCTTGGAGACCTGGGAGAGCCAAGCTTGTTAAGTCAGAAGGTTTGAGTTTGTTTATCATTTCTATTTTAAAGCCTGTTAGAGGGCTCCACAATCTCTCCTGGGAAGCCAAATGGAGATGCTTTGTGACAGCTATTTTCCTGCCAACCAAGTCTCCTTTTATTTTTAATTTTTTAAATAAGGCATTTTATTTTAATAGAGTTGTTCAAACAAACACAAAAGTAGAAAGGGTTGTTTAATAAAGCTCCACGTGCCCTTCACCGAGTGTCAATAATTATCAAGAATTTTGCCAAGTTCATTTCATTTCTCTGCTTCCTCCACCCCTTTTACTGTTTTTGCTTTTGCTGAAAAGTCTTCAAGCAAATCCTAGGCTTCCCGTAATTTCACCTGTAAATATTTCAGTAGGAGTCTCTGACAAGATAAAGACTTTTTAAATGTAGTCATAGTGCTCCAATTACCTGTAGCAAAATTCATACATGCATGTCAGCTGGCTGTGGGTAAATGTGTTTTTTGTGGCCTCGTTAGATGAGATGTTCTAAGGTCTTTTCGGGGCAATCAGCAAAAAAAAACCCTTTTTTTTTAAACTCTTTACTTTGACATAAATTTCAAACTCATGCAAAGTTTACAAGAATAGTAGAAAGAATTCCCATATGCCCTTCATCTGTATTTGCCAAATGTTAATATTTTATCATATTTGCTCTATCCTCTATTTTTTTTCTAAATTGTTAGAGAGTAGGTTGCAGACATGACACTCCCTTGCCCCTAAAGATTCTTTTATGTAACTACAGTACAATTTCTCAGGAAATGAACATTGATATAGTACTATTATCCAATCTGCAGAATTCTCCCAATGATGTCCTTGAGAGCAAAAGAAAACTTTGCATCATGCCAGCTGTCGTATCTCTTCAGTGCACCTTTGTGCTTTATAACATTGACATTTCTAGAAAATGCTGGCCAGTTATTTTGTAGAATGTCCCTCAATGAAGGATTCTGTGATATTTCCTCATGATTTGATCTAGGTTATGCTTTCTTGGCAGGAAGGCCACAGGAGTTGTGATTTTCTTCTCATTTCATCATATCTGGAGGCATATTATGTGGATTTGTCCCGTAATTGGTGATGCCAACTTTGGTCATTTGGTTAAGGTGGCATCTAGCAGGTTTCTCCAATTAGAGTCGCTATTTTCCCCTTTGTAATTAGTGTTATATATGGAGAAACTTCCTGACCATGTAAATTTCCTACTCCTTCTCAGTCCTCCCCTACTCTGCCCTCTATTTTTAGTATTTACTAGTGACTCCTGCCTGAATCAATTTGGTGGTGGACAAATGGTGACTTTCTGAGCATGTCATTCCTTTTACATTTATTAGTTGGATTTCTACTATAAGGAAGAATTTTCCTCTCTCATTTATTTGTTTAAATCAATGTGGACTCTCGATTCCTACTTTTTGTGAGCTATAATCTTTTACTTTCATCACTTATTACTATTATTATTATTTTTAGTTTTTTTAGGAAACCCTGTCTTGCCATTCAAAACCATTTCCTTCCCAACCTGAATCCCCCTATTGAATAAGCTTAGCTGTGTTTGTGAGTCTGTCTGCAGGAAGGAATGATGAAAAAGTGGATGAAGATTGTGATAAAAGTGGGACTTTGTGTTTTAATTTTTTCCTTCCTAAATGGGGAGGAAGGAGAAGCTAATGGACTGTAAGAGACTTGATTTTGGTGCTACAGCTCCCCAGTTGATATGTGACATCTTTAAAGGGAAATAGCAAAAAATGAGAGAAAAGCTAAAAAAAAAGAAAGAAAGAAAATGAAGGTTTGAACAGTTAATAGTATTCATTGCACATACAATATCCATGTAAAGTGATATCCTTTAGAAGTAACTTTATTCATTTTTGCTCCAGAATACAGTATTCTATCCTTAGAGCACCCACACCATGTTTTTTCACCTGGGGTTTAAACTTCATATGACTTTCAGAAATTGCAGAGCAAAAATTGTACTTGTTACTGCACATCAATATAAAAAAAAAGTTATTTAACTCATCAAAATGTATTTATTGCCAAATCAGTCTTTTGGGTTAATTTTGACCCTATTTGTTGGGTTAATACATAAAATAATATATTTTATTTATTAAATTATGATCTTCGCAGTAATTTTAAATTTTGTTATATGTCTTTTTCCTTGTTGTCCTACGATTTTAATATGTTATTCTTCAACAAAAGTTTGTAATCACACCTTTTTTGGTTATTTTATCTTAAAACAATAATAAATTAATTTTAAACTGCAGAAATCATTGGATTATTTATTGTAGCAATCCACTTCCTTGTGATGGACTGCAAACTGAATTTCCTTCTCTTTAGGCTTTTCGCAGCTGTGACTGAGAATGTATCTAAAATTCTGTGATGGTATAGAAGGAGAACAGCCTCTTTTTATGGATAGCTTCTAAAAGAGGAAAGAAAACTAGAGAGAAACCTGTTTACTTTGATGTGCCCTTCTCAAGATTGGCTACAGATTAGAGGTTCTGAATCCAGGTTTGGGGTTTCCCAATGTTAATATAAACAGGACTGGCTCACACACACAAAGGTGAATGTAATTATTATTCTCCTGTTGTTCACTACTGTCGCTATTTTTTTCTTTGTGTGAATTTATTTAAAAGGAAAAAATACTTTGTGTAACAACTATTTCCCGTTTGAATATAAATAAATCCTAAGATTTTTCAAGAAAAAAATGTACCATATATTGTCCTGTTATGAACCACGATCATGAGGGGTTTTTTCTGTATGCTGTGTGGTGGGGGTCACATTTCATTCTTTTTCTATGACTATCCTGTTATTGCAGCACCACTTATTGAATTTTGGGGGGTGGGGGAGTAGTGTAGAGGCTGCAAATTGAATCCGGGTCTCCTACATGGTGGGAATTCTACCACTGAACCACCCGTGCACCTCCCATCACTTATTTTGATGTTCAAATTCTCCCAGATCTGGACAGTGGGAACTTCTCCATGCCAGCCCCTGTGTCCTTTCAACATGATCCCATCATTCTTTAATCATTTCTTTACTTTCTGGGTCAAGGTGTTACAGACTCATTTTATTTTTTCCCTGTTCTGGAGTCTGCCCTTTCTCCAAGAAACCCTGGTTTTCAGTGGAGAGTGGTATTTAGAAACCATGATCTGGGTACTAGTGTGCTCACTGCTACTGGGTATTGCTACCTCCAGGCCCTCTCAGTGGACGGACATACCCACACACTCACACCTGTGTGCACACACACCCATTTATCTATCATCCATCATTTGTCTATTTTAGTTTCCCGGCTGTTAAAACAAATATAATGCAATGGGTTGGCTTAAACAATGGAAATTTCTTGACTCAGCTTTGAAGCTAAGGGAAGTTCAAAATTGGGGTGCAGCAAGGCAATGCTTTCTCCGTGAAGACTGTGGTGGGCAGGCTGCCGGTGATCCTTGGTTCTTGACTTTTTCTGTCTCATGCATGGCAATGCACTTGTTGGCATCTTCGCCTTTCTTTTCTGGGTCCCATTGACTTCCAGCTTCTGACTGCTCCCAGTGCGTCTCCCTGTGTCTGATTTCTTTTGCTTACTGGATTAAGGCCCACCCTCATTCAATTTTGAGGCACACCTTAACTGATAACATCTTCAAAGGTCCTATTTACAAATTGGTTCACACCCACAGAACCAGGGGTTGGGACTGAACATGCCTTTAGTTGGGGACATGATTCAATCCCCAACACTTCATCTATCTATCTATCTATCTATCTATCTATCTATCTATCTATCTATCATCTATCTATCTATCTATCTATCTATCATCTATCTATCTATCTATCTATCTATCTATCTATCTATCTATCTATCTATCTATCTATCTATCTTTCTATCTATCAATGTATGTATGTATGTCTCTAAAACCATGAGTTCTCACTGATTCTTCCAAATCCAATCCAATACCATAGAATTCATTCTCTCCTCTTTTCCATAATTCCAACTTCCTTCCCAGATATTGAGAAACCTGGCTCCCATTCCCTGCAATATATTTGCATATTTGCTTAAACCTAAAAGGCCCTGAAAGTAGTTTCAGAATTGCTAATCCATGCCTCTAAGAAAAGGAAGCCTACTAACCACAGTTGGGTATTTGTTTCAAGTTCTTTTTGTGTTTAGCCTGAGGACAAAACAGTCTAAATACTGTGTTGAAACTTTGGCTATTTTTTTTCTTCTATGGTTATGTTAATTTGTTTCTGTTTGTATTCCTTCTCCAGGTTTCCCCCATCCTTACTTGGTAATCTTATATATTTTCTTTTTATTTAAGGATGTGAAATATCAGCATGGTTCCAGAAACCAGATCTGTTCAAAACATTATGCTTAGAAAAGTTTCAAGCCCCCACCCTCCAAAACACACACACAATTATCTATCCTTTCCACCTCACTTTCACCAATCCCCTGCAGGTAAACAATGTCAATAGCCCCCCTGAATAATTCTTCCTATCTTTAATTTTGCACAAATAAGCAGATACCTGCATATTTCCTAATTTCCCCTTCTCTTTTACACAATAGAGTACTAATCATATTATTGTCTTCTCCTTTGCATTATCAAATAACATTTTAAAGCACTGAAAAGTTGGGTTTTATTCTCTTCTGCATTTTCTTGCCATTTCCTATATATCCCAGTCCCCCATGATCTGAAGCGTTCTTGGAATTCTAGTTCACTGAGATGAGACTGTATAACAAAATAATACAGGTGTTGATTTTTAAAAGTGGCCTTTATCCTTTGTTAGACAAGCAGTCTCAACCAGAAATCCTAGAAAAACCCCAAACCCAGCACAGATGGAAAGCCACACCTGCACCTAAGATCCTTGTTTAAGGAAGAATTAGTCTCCCAGCCAGATGTTTCCTGTTAACAGAGCTGGGTGCCTGGAACCAAAACCAGCAGGGTCTGGAATGAGCGACTTCATGTATTTTTGTAGGTTTACAGATTTAAAGTAAACGTCAGGCAAGCAGTCTTTGTGTACAAGGCTGCCCCTCGGACTCTAAAATTACTTGGCTTAGCTTGCAGACAGCCCAATCCTCTGTGATATGTCTCTTGGGAGAGGAGGAGGCCTCTGGGATCTGCGTTTCCTAGCAGGTAACAGGAAACACTGCTCAGAGCTTTATCCTGCAGGACACAAGGCTGGTTTTTCCCAGCCTGATTTAGAAGGAAGGGGTGGAAGGAGGAAAGAAGAAGGAACAATTCCACACCTGTCCATAGACTTTTCAGGAGCTCTCTATCCAGGGACTCATAAGCATTGGAAAGCACTTGGGCAGCAATTCTCTGTCAGTGTCCTTTGGAGGTTAGCACGTGGCTCCTGATTACTGTCACAGAGATACCTGTCTGGGTCCAGCAAGGGATGGATCCACTATGAAGAACCCAATGGAGGCAACTCTCACCGGGCAGTTACCACCTCCAGCCCCCACCATCCCAAGTTCTGTCTAGAGTCAGAAGACCTGGACAATAAATTTGGGGGAGGTATGTATAACTGGCAAAACCAGACCAACTCATGGGGACTCTCTGCCATTCATTTTCCAGGACAATTGTTTGCCCATGAGTCTGGCTGCAGGCAAGGAACTCTAGGATCCCTGCTGCTCCATCTTCCTACGAAGCAAGTAGAGGCTGGGAAATGCCCAGAGCCCCTCTGACCCCCTGCCGCCCCTGTAGGAACTGAGAGAACTGGAAAGCCCCTTGCTAGGAATTTCAGATCCAGCCAGAGCCTCAGACAGCCTAGGGTATGTCTGCCCCCAGCTATCAATAACCCAGCTAAGGAGAAGCTTTGACTCATGGTTGGGAATCCTGCAAATTGACCTCCCCCAGTCCCTGGGCAGTTACCCAAACCACAGTAAAGAAGAAAGTAAAGAGAGAAAAAGGTATGAATAGTACAACCCCCACCCCCACCACCAATTGCTTTTCTGGTGGCTGCTCCTGAGGCTGCAGGATATGGTACAAAAAGACACAGAATTGAGCATTAGAGCCTCTTCAGCATGTCTGTCCTCGGTTCCTATGTGTGGTTTGGGGTGATTCACAGAGATGGCTCTCAGCCTTACAAGAATGCAGCATGGATTGCATAAATTGTCATCGATTATTGAATGTTTCAGAAACTTTAAGATACTCTGAAAAGCATTTGCAGCCCCCTTCCACAGAGCAAAGAATCCCCCGCTGTCTATTCCAACCACACCGCCAGGGCCACGAGTCTACCCCTGGGTGTCTGCCAAGCATCTACTTTGCACCCAGCTCTCTTAACCAGACAGTTAGGGAGAAAGAAAAAATGGATCAGTGAGAAAGAGGTGGTGTGGCAAAACCCAGAAAATTCACGGAAATCTTTACACAGAGAACGTGACATGGAAACCGGACCTGGAAAGGAGAGCAGGATCTAAAGAAGCTGGGAGAGAGAGAATAGAGAAAACCATCGACCGCAGACATTTGGTACCATCTTCTAGGGAAATCAGGAAAACATGACCTGGCTGGAATTGCTTCTCAGGGAAGGTATTTGTGTTTCCTCAGAGGTAGCCTCTGATGCTGAGTGTGGAGGTGACACAGTTAAATGAGCCCCTGCCAGGTGCCAGATCTCATTTCCCAGGACAGGGACACAGCTATTGGCATTTGACTGATAAGCAAAGTGAAGCCTGAGAGAGAAAGTCAGTAATTTATCCTGTGCTCAGGACTTGAACCTTGTAGAAATAAAGACCTACTGAAGGAAACCAGACACCTACCAGGTGATAACATATATTTTTGGGGGGTGGGATGGGGGTGTGTGCTTTGGGTTCCACAGATGTCTCCATGGAAGCCATTCTGAAACTCTTCGGAGAATACTTCTTTAAATTCTGCAAGATGTCTGGCTATGACAGGATGTTACGGACACTGGGAGGCAATCTCACAGAGTTTATTGAAAACCTCGACGCCCTACACAGCTACCTCGCGCTCTCTTACCAGGTAAGCCCCTCTGATTCTGGGCTCCACGGCCCCAAGAAAAAGCAAACTGCCCATGTCAGTTTTGGTTCTCTGCCCCACAGTAGACTTTCCACATCGTTGGCTGTCCAAGGGGCTGCCTCCCACCTGCTGGGGCTCCCCAAACCTGGGCTAATGGGGTCAGTGGGCTGAAGGTTTCTCCTGAAAAAGGGATGGAAAAATAGAAAAATTAATGCCTGCAGGATGCTTTTATAAATTAGGCAGCAAAACTCAGAGAAGGGCCAGATGGATGTGGTGAGGGAGGAGGCCTGGCCTGCCAGGGCTGGTTTGGATTTGGAGTTCAAGCTTGAGATCGGTCGTAGCAGAAACAAAGGCTGGAAAACAATCAGGCTTCAGTGGGTTTGGAAGGTCTCCCTTAAGGTTTCCTAGCCTGGATGGAGCTGATAAATAGCCAAAGCAGTCAGATTCATGATATTCATGTATCAGAAGGAAGGACCTGACAGGACCGAGAGCTGTAGTAGGAAGCTCTGATGAACCCAGGGGGGTGGCTGCCTGGTGTGAAAAAACTGATTCCCCTATTGGGGTATGTCCTTCTGGAGTGTGGTCCTTGGTGTGCATGGTTTTAGGGATCATTAGAAATTCAAAGATCTAGGCTCTTTTCTTTGTTAGAGAAGACACCCCTTTAATGAAAAAGTGAAGAATTTACACAGATCATCATAATAATTTATATTTATTTTTAGGCCACTTTATAGTTTACCAAGCTCTTTCTTCACCATTTGTCTATTTAATGCTCATAGCCCCCCTTGCAGAGTGGTCCTGACCATAAAGTGAGATTATGCTGGTTAAAGTGTTTCCTTAATCATTTTTATTAAATGGGAAAAGTACCATTTTCTGCATTTTGCGGAGAAGGGATCAGGGGCTTGGAAACTTTAATTGACTTTAAGTATACAGAGTGGTTAGACCATCCTGTTGTTATTGTGTGAGCTAGTCAAGGCCACAGGGAGTCAGAGAGCCCTGTTAGGGGCTCAGATGGGCCTATGATTCTGTCTGGCCAGCTCTGCAACTTATTCGTCTTGTGATATAGGACACATTGTTTGCTTTTTCTGAGCCTTAATTTTTTTTTCATTTTTTAAAAAATGTAGTATTTATTGAATGCTTACTGTGCGCCAAGCACATTTTTAGGCACCAGAGACACAGAGAAAAAAAAAATAAATGGGAAAAAAGATAACCCACTGCATAGTGATGTGTGGGTTAAAAAAGGTAACACATAAAAGTCTCCAGCATGGTAACTGGCTCGGAAGAGGAATTCCATAAATAATAACTCCTGTGCTTCCACTTCCTTTTCTTTTTGTTCAACATCGTCAGTTTTAAAATGGCAATAATTTGCATGGCCACTTCCTTTCAAATTTCTCACTTAAGCACTACAATTAGGATGAAAAGAACTGTAGTTAGGTCCTTTCAATCGTCTTTCATAATATTTTTTAAATAGCACACCTGTCATCTAAAAATCAGTTCATGTTTTAAGTCAGTTCTGGAGAAGGTAGTAGTATTTTTCCACTCATTCATTAAGTCAACAAACACGTACAGACTATTTTTTTTATGTTCCAGGCATGGTTTTCACCACGCTTCTCTCACCCTTATGAGTAGGAGTGAAAGGAATTGAGGTCCTGAAAGTCCCAAGTCCACTGTTTTTATACCCAACCCTGCTATCTTCCCTTTGACAGTCATTCCCTCATAAGCCAAAGCAAGGCTAGAAAAGGAATACAATATAACTACTCTGGGTGGAAGTAAGGACATTTTTCATATGATAATATAATTAAAATATGTAAATGTTATGACATGCAAGTTGAAATAAAATGCATGTAATGATACCTGATGGTTACATAGCATTTTATCCTGGGCAAAGGGCTATGAAATAGATTGTCTCTTTAGGAACAGATAAATAAAATAAGATAATGCTGAGTATTTTCTTCCTGTTTATCTCTAGGAATTTGGAAGTGCCTTAAGGCTTACATTTCTGCGTATAACTTCACTCTGACTCAATCTTGCTATTTTGTAGCTAATTGATTAAATGCTAATTATGAGGCAGTTGGATGGCTATGTAGTTTATAAACCTTGACATATCCTTCTTAACACCCCTAAGATTAAGTACTCTTATTGCCCCTATTATATAGTCAAGAAAACTGAGGCCCAGAAAAGTCATGTAACTGTTCCAAATCACTTAAGACCCAAACCCAAGGAATGTCTGTCCCCAAAAGCCATACTATGTCTTGGCCCTCAGGATTTTCCCTTTACCTTGACTCTTCAGTTCTAAAAAGCCCTATTTTAATCGAGAAAAATATAACCATATTATTGAGAAATTTGGAAACATTGACCAGAAGTATGTAAGGCACACACTTTTAGAAGTGTATCTGAGAAGTGTGAGGACTGAGGGTGGGATGGCATTTAAGACCTTTACTCTTTTGTTATTTTATTTTCACTGTTTAAAATTTGGGTACAATTTTTTTAAATGACTTTTTTTTAGATAAGTTATGGGTTACAGAACAATCATGCATAAAATACAGGATTTCCTTATGCTACTTTATAATTAATACCTTGAAAGCACATCTTTATAATTGTGTTGTTAACTGTAGCCCATGGTTCGACTTAGAGCTCAGCATTTGTGTTGTGCAATTCCATGGATTTAAAAAAATTTTTATTCCAATAACATATATACGATCTAAAATTTCCCCCTTTTAATCACATTCAAATATAGAATTCAGTGCTGTTAAATGCATTCATGACATTGTGCTACAACCACAACCCATTACCAAAACCTTTCCATCATCCCAAATAGAAACTCTGAATATTTTAAGCCTTTACTGCCTATTCCCTTCCCTGACCCCATGGGTAAGGTCCTATTTTATCATATGCTTTTTATAGGTGCTGCCTGAAATCCTCTTTAGATTCCATCAGAATGCAAATTCACATAGATACAAACACATACTGTCTCTCCATAGATTTTTGGAAACGTAAAATAACAATCTGAGCAAAAAGACACCCATTTTAACAAGCAACCCTCCACCATGAAGGAGGGCAAAGATCCAGGGAGAAACCCACTTTCTTCCCTCACGCACACCAAAAGCTCTGTCCAGGGTGCCGGAGCCACTTACCAGCTCTGCAGGGGAGGGGAAACAGCTTCTCTCATTGGCTTCTTTATCCTTATGGCCTAACATGCATCTCACCCACCAGGAGATGGTACATACTTGAGTGTTACAGTTATTCCTGGGGATGCGTGTATCCATCCTTGCATGTTCCCTCTTACACCGCAGATGGCATTGTCCTTCCAGAACAGGAAAGTCACTCTTCTCCACTTGTGAACGCCTCTGAGCCCCTGCGCTTTTTGAGACTGTAGTTGCCCGTGGTTATTTGGCCCTGGGTCCAGCAGGGCAGAGCCCTCCTAAGGCTTCCTGGAACCCACTGGCCACCCCCTGCAGCATGGGGAAGGGCATCCTGGCATCCTGCAATACCTCATTTGGGATAAAACAGTTTTTCTACCATCAATTTAGTCTTAACTGCCCTAAGCCTCAGTTTTCTCCTCATTAAAATGGTGATAATAATAACTGTTATTTATAATTGTTTGGGGATTTAGGAATAACGTTTTTGACACATAAGAGCTAAAACCATGGCAGTTTTTATTTTTATGTGACTGGAAATTGCCACACTCCATCAAAGGATGGGCATTTGGGAGGTAGCGGTGCAATGGATAAGTACTGTTATTTCACAAAGCCTCAAAAGTGTAATTTAAGCAATTTGTATTCACTGGGGAAATGCATTGTTTCTTTGAATTAGGAGATGAATGCACCATCATTTCGTGTGGAGAAAGGAATAGATGGGAAAATGCTTCTCCATTACTACTCAGATAGACATGGTCTGTGTCACATCGTACCAGGTATGAGACTGGCTAAGCCAGACCTATGCACTGAGGAAGTTCTCTGGGGTTGTTAATAGCCAGCTATGGGTAGGGAGTTATAGCTCTACCTGTTATAAAGTCTGATCCTCTGTCACCTTGACCTTTACCCTCCCCATTTGACCCTTTAAAACAAGTTTCCAATGTGCCAAAAGAAAAAATCATTTTTACTTTTCTTCCAACATTTTTAATTATGCAGGCTTCATAGCTCTACCTGTTATAAAGTCTGATCCTCTGTCACCTTGACCTTTACCCTCCCCATTTGACCCTTTAAAACAAGTTTCCAATGTGCCAAAAGAAAAAATCATTTTTACTTTTCTTCCAACATTTTAAATTATGCAGGCTTCTGTATAGTTGGAATCATTCTACATATATTATTTTGCACCATCATGGAAAAATCATTTTTCATGTTTTCTTGTAACCTTTAAAATCTCCGTCTTAAATAGCCAAATATTATTCCAAATTGTAATTATCTTAATTAGTCCTTTACCATTGAACTTCCAATTGATACAAATCGTTTGCTATTGTAAACAAGGCTGGAATGAACATCTTCTTACACATTTTGCCCATGCTTTAGATTATAAACTCAGGGTGGATTTCTAGTGGAACCCTTTTTAAAACGTTATCTTTAATGCCTTACAACATTTGCTACCTCTTGAGTGTTTTTATTGTTTGTTTAATGGGTTCTTGCCTCCATAAAATAAATAAGCAAATGAACTAGAAATTAGGGTGGCAGTGTTATATTTGTTACCCAGACATGTATGATTGATCTCTACATGCTTTTACTTTATTGATCTGTCATAGACTACCCATTTTAAGCAGGGCCTGAGACTGATGAGCTCTGGAATGTTCATCTAAGTTTCTATAAGTTCGTTATTTTGTGATTTTTGCCGAGACCACCGATTTGACCATCCCTCACCAACAGGTATCATTGAGGCTGTGGCTAAGGATTTCTTTGATATTGACGTGACAATGGATATTCTTGACATGAATGAGGAAGAGGAGAGGACAGGGAAGAAGGAGCACGTCGTGTTTCTTGTTGTGCAGAAGGCTGGCCAACCGGCAAGAAGGGCAAGGCCAAAGAGGTCACAAGAAGGCCAGGACACCCAGAGAGACCAAGAGGTATTGGGTTGCCTACGTATTCAGAAAGCACAGTTCCCTCTAAGCGGAGCCCACCAGTCCTGGAGCAACCTATGCAGAGAACAGGATGAGCTGGATCTTCTAATCATGGGGTTAAGGCAGAGTTTCTCAACCTTGGCAACAGTGACATTTTGGATCGGATAATTCTTTGTTGTGGTGGGCTATTCATTGCATTGTAGAATATTCAGCAACATCCCAGACCTTTAGCCAATAGATGCCATAGCACTTTCCCCTTTCTCCCCTTCCCCCTTGCCCCACCAACAGAAATTTCTCCAGGCCTTGCCAAATATCCCTAGGGCAAAGGGCAAGGGCACCGGTGGTTGAGAAACACTCATTGGATATGCATTGGGAGGTTTTCTGGAATGTATCTTAGCCTAGAAGATTTTCATCTACAAAAATACCAGTATAAAGGGTCTGCAATTTGAACCTGGTGGCTTATTTTGCAATCTCTCTAAAATACATTGGCCATGAATGACCTCGGTGCCCAGTTTTGCAGTTGTGGCCAGTCAGGGCTCCGGAGTCAACTCAAGATCCTGTGCTTGGCCATCTCAACCCCAGCTCGTAAGGTGATGATTATCTGTTCAGGGACCACATATTGGAGGAACAGTTCCCTGAATCCATGTAGCTTCTACAAGTATCCAGATAAGCCTGTACTATATGGAACACAGTGTGTATATATCTTACTGGATTCAAAGTCTGACTCAGAATTTATTCATGGGTGATTTTCTTGCCAGCTGTCATCCCAGACCCCTCTTGAGAGTTTGGAAAAAGTTCTTTCTGCTTTTGATAAAGGAATAGCATGAGGATTAATTAACTAAAAGTCTGGGGACTCCCAGAGTCTTGGTAGGATTGACCTAGCATGTCCCCCACACTGTCCCTCTGCCACTGGCCCAGGGATGGAGTTTCTCCCCATTTATTTTCTCCCCATTTATAGATGGGCCTTGTCATGGCAGACTTGGGTTTACACATCTCCAGTCACTGGCCCAAGCCTGTGTCTTTTCTCCTGACCATCTGCAGGCACTTGAGGCAGCTTTCCTTAGGATGAAGGAGAAATACTTGAGGGTCTCTGTCTGTCGTGGAAAGAAATCCTGCTGGGATGTTGTAAGAAGTGTAGTCATGTATGGAAAAGGTGAGTGGGCTCTCCTGCACCCCAGCTCCTAGGTCAGAATGACTGCTGGTGCTCCCCTGCTCAGAGGAATGGCTTGGTTCTCCAATATGGCAGCCGGTGTACACAATGGCCCAAATCCTCTACGATGACGATCATCACAGATCTCTATTGCACTTGGATTTGGTGGGCATGGTTTTAAAATTCAAAACTAAATGGCTCTTACTTGCCCTCCTTTGCCCCTTTTATTTGTGTTGGTGATGGAGATGTGGTGCCCTGTTATCAGGGAAGTCACTAGAGAAAGGGTTGGAATCTGTCCTAATTGGTGGCTGTTGAAGGGAAGAATGAATATCAAAATTATTGATCCAAGAAGCAATAAATCCTTTTCTGGATTCAGACCTCCTGGACTGAGAGGCATTTCTGGCCTGGGAGTTGGTGGCTAATGACCACAGCCGTTCGGTATGCAAAGGACAGTGGATCCTGAGCCAGGAAACAGAGTTCTGGCTCTCCCCATGATGGGCTGTGTGGCCTTGGCTGAGGCATCCTTCTCTGCCTCTCCATCTTCCCCTCTGCAAATGAACCCCGTGCTTCTCAGGGTGCACCCCAAAACCTAAGTCAAAATTGGGGCCCCTATCCTCTGGGAGAAAGGGGAGCTAGTGTGCACCTCCCCATGCCTAGACAGGCTACAGTGTCCTACATTTGGGAGAAGGGCTGCAGGGCTCAAATAGCTGCATTTAAAGTCCTTCAAGCCATGGCAAACATGCAGTTGACATCCTTTGTCTAGGAGATTTTCATATCAAAAAGGCTCCCTTTCGAATCTCTACCCCCTGCCAAATGGGGCTGTTGGTTAACTTTTCATGTGCCACCCAAAACTGTCAGTCTCAAAGGCTCCATGGCAAACGTCCCTGACGCTGGGCTGGGCGCGCACGCTCTGCTCTGCGAGCCCATTGTCTGGCTGTCACGGCTTCAATGTCGACTCTGTGTTCGCAGAGAGACATACTCAATTGGCCCAGAAACTCTTCAGCAGCGGGCAGAAACTTGGCAGGGGGCAGGAGGGTTTCTCAACCTGGTAGCAAGTTTTCTGTTTGTTTTAATTTGGAAGAAGAATGGCCATGGCCATCTGGAGACACGGAGGGAGCCCGTGCTTAAAGAGAGTGGGTTGCGCTCTGCCTGTGAAACACTGAGAATCATATCCAGGAGCTTTGCTTTGGAAGGGGGAGGTGGGAACTGCTTCTTACGGCAGGGTGGGGGTGTTTCTTTTTCTCCACCCAGGGCATCTTACGAACACCTTTGAGCCGATTTATCCCGAGAGACTCTGGATTGAAGAGAAAACGTTCTGCAATGCTTTTCCATTCCACATTGTTTTTGATGAATCAGTAAGAGGCTGTTTTCCCTCTCTAGGGTGCGGTTGGGTATAGGCTGGTGAAGGGAGAATATTTTATATTCTTTTATGGCTAGTGGGGACTTTGAAGTCCCTGAAAAGTTCCCAGGGTTTGGAATACTCGGTCCTAGCCTGGCAGGACCGTTGGCTTCCTTTTCATAATGGCAACCTCCAGAAATCAAAATTCGGGGTCAGTGCCAAGAAGCGGGGACCAGCCAGTGCTTGGAGAGCTAGCCGTTGGAGAAAAAGGAAAGGACACTAAAATTCACTTCATAATGAGACAACAGAACACAGTTTGACACCCGACCAGTTTCCATCCTTGTAGCAAATTTATCTTTATCAATTTCCTTGGATGAAATATATTTCAACGGAATTGATTATGAAATCATTTAAAAGACAAGTTAGGCTAAATAAATTGGTTCAAAGAACAAAATCAATTAAAATGCCTTCAGCCATTGGGATTTTCTCTGTTATGTATTTGAACCCAAAGACACATTAAAAATACTTCCTACCAATTGACTGCTGGATACAGATTCTATAAAATTTACTTGCTTGAGGGAAGTCTCTTTCTACAAAGAATTTATGATCTAACTGAGGAAAACAAATGCTTCTGTGAAATAAATAAGGAATCATAAAGCAAAAGTATCTTGATTTTTCCTCAATGCCATATTATTATCATTGCTACTGTTAATATTTTAAATTCTGGCCCACCTAATAAACTCTCTTCCATTTTAAGTTGTGAGCACAGAATGCAAGACAATTTAATGATACTTACTGCAAAAGGTTAAGTTGATTTCTACAGACCAACAGGAGTCTCCAGGGTTAATGAAGTTCAGTATTCCTGGATGTACTGACATTGTACTGACATTGACAATGTACTGATATTGGCTATTTTACATAAAGGTACTCATTTTACTTTTTCCTTCAGTGTGTTCCCTGGACTTATCAGTGGAAGGAGACTCCCTCCTCAGAGATAGGCTCCCACCCCCAGGCCTGCTATCATTCCCACGCTACAGAATGTGCTGGTCTCTTTATTAGATTCTAAAGAGAGAGACTTATGTCTCACAAAGCTGGGGAGAACTCAGTGCATTTGAGAGCTTTCACCTCAATCTCCTGTTAGTCAAAAATATGCTTTGGGCCTCCCCATTCTATGCTTTTCTCTTTCAGAGATTAGCTGCAGATTGGATTTTTAAAAATGATTTATTACTTCCATGGAGTTAGCTCCATTCCTGACTCTTTTTCCTCACCAGTGAGTCACAAAGCATGGCCAGAATGTAATCTCAAAGGGAAAGTTTTTGGTGTAGGTTGTTTTCTGTACCCCGTCTCATATCTGTCCTCTGTGCATAGCTTAGGGTCAAGCAAGCCGGAGTGAATATACAGAAGTATGTCCCAGGGCTCCAAACCCAACAGATTCGAGTGGATGAGTATTTCTGCATCATTCATCCCCAAGTTACCTTCAACATTTTCAGCATTAGCAAATTTATCAACAGTCAATTTGTCCTGAAAACACGAAGAGAAATGATGCCTGAAGCATGGAAAAATCAGCCCACACTCAAGCTCCGAGGTAGTAAATCACTTTGCTCCTGTTGTTTTCTAGCGATCTGGGAGGTGGGTCAGGGAAGGAAGAAGCAGAGTTTTCCAGTGTAGGGCAGGGAACAATCGAGTTGTTTCATTCCAACACTTCCAACTGGCATAATCCATAAACAATATATTTTACCTCCTCAACCATTTCTGATTTATGCATAACTGAGCTGGATGGTAAAATTCTGGTTTCTGTTACCCAAATTTTCAAAATGAGGGGGTGCAAGGGTAGTTCAGTGGTAGAATTCTTGCCTGCCATGCGGGAGATCCAGGTTCAATTTCTGGCCCATACACTTCCCCAAAAAACAAACAAGCAAACAGATAAAAAACCAAAATGCATGTCCACTGTTGGTATTAATTTGATGCCTGTGTTTTCTATAGCCATGTGATCAAGTCTGACCTCCTGTTACTGGGCATATGTTTGGAGGTGTCTTCCTCTGAGCCAGGTGATCAGGCTCTCCAGCCAGCAGCACAGGCAGAGCTGTAGGAAGCAAAGGAGGGAAATGGCTTGTTTAGGGAAGCCCAAGTGAGCTGTACAGTGGAGTGATGAGAGTTGAGACTTGAACTCCATTTTCAAGTGTCTGCCATGATCGGATTTGAAGTTTAGAATGATGACCTGGAGGCATGTGAAGTACAGAGGAGTCAGGCAGAGGCTACTGTGGGATTTCAGGCAAGGAACTTGGAGGGACTGAATGAATTTAGGCAGCAGCACCAGGGCTGATGGTTGGGCACAGATTCAGGAGATAATTAAGGCAGGACATGGTGACCAGATGTGGGCATTGAAAAAAAGGAGACTATTTAGGGTAATTATTCACTTTCTTGCCTGGATAAACTAGATGATGAAGTCATTTCTAAATGAAACTCCTGGGGAGCAGGGATTTTTTCGTTGTCATTCTGGGTCTCTGCTATCTCTTCAGTGCCTAAAGCAGTGCCTGCTCATAGCAGGGACTCAATAAGTGTGTGATAAAAGAATTAATAAAGAAAAAAATTTGTAGAGGGGATTGAAGGTGAGTCCGGCTGCATACATCCATACATGAATGCCTAGTAGGGAGTGAAAAACTTCCTCTGGGTCACTCCTACTCACTGATGATGGGAGAATAAATTCTATAGGGCAATTTGGTAATATGTATCAAAAACCTTAACACTGTGCATATTCTTTGCCTAAGTCAGTCCACATGTAAGAATTTATCCTTTAATAAAATGGCCATAATTGTAAACAAAGATTTAAATACATGCTCCTTTATTGCCATGTTGTTTATGGAATGAAAAACTAGACTTACTATAATCAATACCAGATTATTGATTAATTAAAATTCAGTATAATCAATGCAGCCAGCAAAAATGAGAATGCATATCTATATTTAATGCTGTGGAAGAATATCTGTTGTATATTGTTAGGTGAGGAATTTAGGTTAAAAAAGAAGATACCATGATCCCATTTTTTGGTAATAAGAAGATATGCTCCAAAATATTGACTAATTATCTTTGGGTTGGGATTATGGGTGATTTTTATTTGCTTTTACTTTTTTCCATTTCTGCAATGAATGTGCACTGCTTTTATAAAAAGACAATGAATATAACTATTTTTGAAACAGATGCACATCTGCAATCTGGGAGATTTCTCTGGACATCCATATTCATTGTCAGCATGGTATAGTATGCAGTTGTGCAGTGTTGAGAAAGAAGAATGCCAATTCAGAACCTTGGGGACATAGCATTTTAGGAATGAGCAAAAGCCCCTTCAAGGAAATACTCAAGACTAGGGGGAATCTTGGAGAGAAAGTGGTCTCAGTGAAGAGGCAGGAAATGAGATTTCGAGTAGAAGGATTTGGCTAACACTAGCAAACAGCAGAGCGGCTGAATAAAGACAAGACTGAAAAGGTGCGTTGGAGCCAGCAATTTAGCAGCCATGGATGGGAGTAACTATTAAGTTAGAAAACTTGCAGGGGGTCATGGACCAAGGAGGGGATGGGGAAGCAGACACAGAGCATAGATCACTCTCCTGAGATTTGATCAAAGGGGAATGCAAGAGATTGCAAGGTGGATAAAGGGGCTGTGGTGTTGAGTGATGATTGGTTCTTTCTAAATGAAAGGAATATGAGCATATTTATGGGTTAACAGGAAAGCATCCCTTGAGAAGGAGAGGTTGAAGACACAGGTGAGGGAGGCTGCGATGAGTGGCGTTAGATTCTGAGAAGTGATGGTGTAGAGTCCAGAGCACAGGTGTATGGATTACAGTTGGACAGGAAAAGAGAGGGTTCTGTTTCTGCTTCAAGGAGGAAAGACATGAGGCTGATTGTTGATGTAAGTAGGTGTGTGGAGTATGGAGGTGGAGAGCCCTCAGCCTCGTGTGGGACATGTACATTAATAACAGAAAACACTGAAAGTCAGGTATTGTTCTATTTCCCCACATATTGTCTCATATGTAATGTTAATGACTCTATGAGATGGGCACTACCACGACCTCTGCCATTTTATCGAGGTACAGAGTCACTAGTCAATAAGGGGCAGAACTGGTATTTGAACCCTGGAGTCTGATTCCAGACCCCATAATTGCATTAGTCCCTGTAAGTTATCCCAGCTTACAGACCACTGCAAAACATCAGGTTATAATACAGCAAAAGGTTGATTTTTCACTCCTTTTAAAGCCTGCCTGGGTCAGGTGGCTCTTGTCTGCCTAGGGACTCAAGGCTGCTTCCTTTGAGATCACCCTGTTGTCATCCAGCCAGCAAATGTGGTGGTGAGTGTGTGTGTGGATTTTAAAACTTCAATTTATGTGTGAAACTAAAGGGAGAAATGTTTATTGGGTGCAAAATTTATATTTTGGATTGTGCATTTCCTAATTTAACTTGTATGATAAGTTTAGTTGAACACCATAAATACATGGAATCTTGATTAGGGCATGAGATTTTGTTGGTTTGTCTAGGTTAGTGTGATGCCCTAATAAATCCCAGAGGAATTTGGGCAGTGAATAAAGAAGTATTTGCAAAGTCCATTTGGGGGAATGGGGAGAAAGGAGGAAATATTCAACTTCCCCATTTGGAGAATTTCTGATATTCTCGCAAGAATATCAGTATCAATATCAACCAAATCAATATGCTGAGCCCTCAATCTTGGGGCTCACCCCTATGAAACTTATCCCCGCAAAGGATAGATTAAGCCTATTTAAAATTAGGCCTAAGAGTCACCCCCAGAGAACCTCTTTTGTTGCTCAGTGTGGCCTCTCTCTCTAAGCCAACTTGGCAAGTGAACACACTGCCCTTCCCCCAACCTTCATGAGACATGACTCCCAAGGGTGTACATCTATCCCTGGCAATGTGGAATAGATAGCCCAGGATAAGTTGGGCCCTGGCATCAAAGTATTGAGAAAGCCTTCTTGGCCAAAGAGGAAAGAGAGAAATGAGACAAAATAAAGTGTCAATGGCTGAGAGATTCCAAACAGAATGAGGTTACCCTGGAGGTTATTCTTATGCATTTATAGATATCTCTTCTTAGTTTACAGTGTATTGGAGTGGCTGGAGGGAAGTACCTGAAACTGTTGAGCTGAGTTCCAGTAGCCTTAATTCTTGAAGACAATTAAATAAAAACAAAAGTTTACAAAAAAAAAAAAAAAAAAGAGGAGTGAGGGGTAGCATGTGGGAAAGCCACCCCAGATCCTTAACCACTGCAGCCAGGAAGTAGAAACTCATGCCTACCATATTCTATCCATTGGCTAGACCAGATCATGTGACCACCTGGACCAGCTGCAAGGCCGACTGGGAAATGTAGTCCCGCAGTGTGCCCCAGAAAGAGGAAATGAGATGGGTGGGCCACTTGCTTATCCTTTGGCTAGTACTTAAATACTTTGCTATCTTGCCTCCTTAGAGAGACAAGAGTAGTATACAGTTGGCAGTGTGACCAGCCACTTATCTTTTTGGCTTCTTTTGCCCTCCTCACTTCAGTTCATTCCCTAAGGGCTTCAAGTGGTTACTTTTGTTAATTATTTCTCAGGAAAAATCTGGAAAGGGGGTTGCCTCTGGGTCAAGTAATTTGTCAAAGATTGCTTATCTCAACCAAACAAAATAGAGTGGAAAATTTACGAATCAGTCCCCAAATACTTCTAAACTGTCCTTTGACAGAAAATACATGCAAAGTCTCATGCTCTTAAATCAAGGAAGAGTTCTTCAAGCCTGCCCTCAGAATCAATTTATTTTGATTGAAAACAAATGTTTTTGACTAAAGACAAACACGTTTATCTGTTCCTTAAACCCACAACTGACTCATTGGAACAAGTTTGGAGGATGGTTAAAGAACACTGGAACCTCTAAAGACTGATGTTCTGACATATTTAGATGTGACAAGTAGTGTGAGAATATTTGGAAATTTAAACCAAAAAATCAAAACCCTATAAAGTCTAATTTAAAAATCCTAGCTATTTCCAGGGCTTAATTATAAATAATACAATAGAGTAATACATATTGCATATATTGATGTTGAGTCATTGGCACAGTTTAAATACTTGTTTTAGGCATGCATACTTTTTTTAAGAAGATAAAAGTTTACATGTTTCAGATGATTTTCCAAAGGGAGCAGTTACAACTCTAAAAGTTGTTTCCTACAGCTGCCTACTGAGTTATACTCATCGCCATTGGGATCCCACTGGGGATGAGTGACAGTGCTGTGTTTCTCTCTATGATTGAAAGGTCAGATGATCTGGATGGGCTCTATGAAGTGCATGATCTACATGTGCTCCCCCAAGCTCCGCAGCCTGAAGGAGCTGGAGGAGCGTAGGATGCACCTTTCAGACATTGCACCCCACGACACCACCAGGGATCTCATTCTCCTGAACCAGCAGCGACTGGCCGAGATCGAGCTGTCCAACCAGCTGGAGAGGAAGAAGGAGGAGCTGCGTGTCCTCTCCAAGCACTTGGCCCTGGAGAAGAAGAAAACCGAGACCTTGCTCTATGCCATGCTGCCGGAACACGTGGCCAACCAGCTGAGGGAGGGCAGGAAGGTCGCTGCAGGTATGGCATCCCTGTCCCCTCCTGGGGGCCTGAGAGCAGGAGGCTATGCCCTAGTGGTCAGGGAACAGGCTTTGTGATCAGAGAGGTCTGGATTTGACATCTGGATCTGTTACGTTTAGCTACATGAATTTGGGCTAATTACTTAACCTGCATATCCTCAGTTTTCTTCATTTTAAATTGAGAAAAATAAAAATAATGTGGGAATGAAATATGGATTAAATAAAAGTGCCTGTCAATGAGCATACACATATATCAAATTCTCTAAGGATTTAAGGGTGTATCCTGAGACTGGTTTCATTCTTCAGTGACCACTGAAAGCACTCTAAACTATAATGGGAGATTGTATACTCACAAATTATCTCAATCACAGGGGGGTTCTCTGGACCCTTCTGGGAGAACGAAGGATGCCATATTCTCTCTGGACTCACTCCCATTTGTCACGATGCTGGAGCCCAAAGAGGTTCGAAGCCTTGGGAGTATGACAGATATGTACAGAATAAATTATGATTCCACCTGGGAAGTAAGTGTGTCATAGTGGAGGGTGGGGGTGGCCAATAGGAAAGAAATTAACATGCATTAAGGAGCAACTCTTGTGCCAGGATCTGTGTAATTCATTTTACATATGCAGTTTTGTTTAACATTCTCAACAACTCTACACAGGATATGTCATTATCAACATTGTTCAGCTAAGCAAATTGATGTTCACCCCAAGCTTATAAGTAAAAGAGCTGGAATTCCACCATAAGTCCATCTGACTCCCAACTCCATACTCTTTCCACCATTTAAAGTGCCATGGAAACACAGAGGCCAACATGATTAATAATAAGTGTCAGAAGAAGAAGGGTGAAGCCAGGTATTGAAGCCCTTTATAAAGAGTGTGGCACTTAAGTTGGGCCTTAAATCTTAGCAGGTAGGGAAGGGAAGGGCATTTCTGGAAAATGGGATAGCAAAGGCAAAGGAAAGGCGACATGAACATAAATGCCATGGGGCATTGTCCCTAGAGCATGGGGGTGTATATGGAAAGTTGTGTCTGATGAGAGGCTGAGGCTCTGGTGATACTGTGATTAAGCTCAATTTCATGGAAAAAGAAATTGACTTTTATTTTGTAGGTGATGGGGATTCATGAAGGTATTTTTCTTTAAATGGATGTGGCATAATTCATTTTATAAAGATGATTTTGGCTGCAGTTTGGGGAGTGCTTTAGAGGGAGGCAGCCAGAAAGCCCATCCAAGGATGTTTAAGGGTCTGAGCTAAAGAAGCCTGAGTAAGACTCAGCGGATGCCCTAACTGATTAGATGGGAAGGCAAGAGAATGGTGTTGATGGTAACTCTTAGGGTTCTAGCATGGAAAGATGTGCTGCTTTATCCTGAAAATGAGCCAGAAGGAAGAGTAGTTTGGAGGAGGATGATAAGGTCTGCTTTTGAACTGTTGAGTTTGAAATACCTGTGGGAACTCTCACATAGTATAAACAAATATAGTTAGAAATTGTGGGCAGAGCTCAAGGGAAATTCTGGGCTGGGCTGTATATCAGGTGTTGGTTTAATCATAGATTCTATGAATGATGAGAAGATCATCTAGAGGGTATGCGATAAGAAGAAAAGACGTTTGGGTATGGTACCTTAGGGAATATACATTATTCAAGAAAGAAGAAAAGCCAGTGAATGATGTCAAACCAGGAGATTGGAAAGGTAGGAGAACTATTAAGCAAAAATGGTACACCAGAATCCAAAGGGAAGGGAACATTACAAGAAGGAGGTAGTTTCCAGAACTATAGGTAATAAGGAAGGCCCCACACTGTGCTCAAGGAGTCACTCAATTCACTCACTCCACAAGTATTTACTAAGCATGTACTATGTGCCAGACTCTGCCCTAATGCTGGGGACACAGCAGAGATTCAAACATATAGGTCCCTGATCTCATGGAGCTTTTATGTCAATGGGAGAGAGAGACAATAACCAAATAGACAATGAAATATACATTATCACACCTCATAAGCCTTATAGAGAGGGGATAGGGAGATGAAGCTAAGGAGATTGAGAGTACAGGGGCTGTTTTTTAAATAGGGTAAGCAAGAAAATTCTCATTGAGATGGTTATAGTTGAGAAATGAGGGAAAGAGCCACAGAGATATCTGAAAAGAGTGCAAATTGGGCAAAGGAAATAGTAGGCTCAAAGGCCTTCAGGCATGAGGCAATTCTCATACTCAAGAAGCATCAAGCTGACCAGTGTTGCTGGAGTGGGAAAGAGTAAGATGGAGAGTAAGGAGAGAGGAGGTCAGGGAAGTGGGGTACCACATCAAAAGGGGCTTTTTTGGCCAGGGTGAGGCCCTTGTATTCTATTCTAAGTAGGATGGGTTGTCAAGGAGAGCTAGAGGCAGAGTTGGGTGGGATGTGACTTAAAGAGACCATTTGGCTACTTGGAAATTAGCAAGAATGGAAGCAGGGAGACTAGTTAGGAGGGAGTGTTGAGCCTGAGAATATGTTGGCCTCCCAGTAAGATAAAGCTAGGGGATCTCTACTTCATGGCCACCAGTCTCTATTGGCCCTGATCCCTCTAGTTCAGACCTCTGCTGTGGCCTGCCTGCTAGGGACTTCTCTCTAGGGCAGTGCCCACTCTGACTCATTTCTGTATCCCCCAGCACTTGTCACATCATATTGTGATAATTTACTCATTTGTCACCTTTACCAGACTGGAAGCTCCTTAAAGGATGTAAGACTCTTAGTGTGATGACTAGCTCAGAGGAGGCACTCAGTAAACATCTGCCAAGTCAGTGGAGAATAGCATCCAGCTGCTTTACCCAATTCCCAGGCAGGTTTGGTTCCCAAAGTTTACTTGAATCCAGAATTCATAGAATTATGAATTTCTCTGTTGTTATCACTGATCTTTGCTTTCTGTTGCAGGAGAATTTAAAACCTGCACAATCCTTTTCAGTGATGTGGTGACATTTACTAACATCTGTGCTGCCTGTGAACCTATCCAAATAGTGAATATGTTGAATTCCATGTACTCCAGGTTTGACAGATTAACCACTGTTCACGATGTCTACAAAGTAAGTGTTTGTGGTCTATGTGGTGGATATTATAGTGTGCTCAAGCAAGGCAGGAACTTCATTTGAAGTCTTCCTTTGCCTATGTCTTCATGGTCAGGGTTGGGAGTGAGATGAGGAGGCAAAGCTGCCAGGAAAGTGGAGGTATTTTAGTTTGTTTCTTGGAATGCTTTATAATACCCAGTGCTAAGATGGTGCTCTGATGCCTTTGACAGGCAAACACTTCCCAGAGAATTGTTCTCCCACTCCTTCAGATCAACAGAGATTCTAATCCAAATAATATCTTATTTAATATATAACATCATATGACTACAGCAGGAGCTCCATCTTCTCTGGGATTTGTTTTCCTCAGAAGCAAAAATGTTCTTTTGTTTCTCTCCTCGTTGTTTCCTGAAATACTTTCCTTCTCATCTCCTTCCTCATGCTACTCATATCCCTAGAAAATCATTACAACCTCAACATGGTCTTTTTGTCAATATGTGGCAAATGACAACAATATTTAGTGATATGTTTTGTGCACAAGGAAACCTTCTGAATATGCAATCTTCCTTTACAGGTGGAAACAATAGGAGATGCTTACATGGTGGTAGGGGGTGTACCAGTGCCGATTGAAAGCCATGCTCAAAGAGTGGCTAATTTTGCTTTGGGGATGAGAATTTCTGCAAGAGAGGTGATGAATCCTGTGACTGGAGAACCCATCCAGGTAGAGAACTGTTGAGAAGGTTGATTAATACCAAACATTTCATGCAAAAAAAGTAGAATTCCATTTGTCTGTTCAGATGGTTATGGGTATGTTATAATAATTAAAATGGGTAAATCGTCCCAACTCTTCTCTTGCATATCTTCCTAAGTAACAGAAATATTAGTAAGAATATTACTGTCCCATCTTCTCTCAAATTTCAGAAGAGGCTTCTAGGGGTCGGGATTTTCATGAGTCACTGCAAGCTTTCTTTGTTAACTTAGGACAGAGCTGAGTACATCTTCCCATTACCTTGTAGGTTTCAACCCTTCTAGAAGCTAGTCTATTTATAATTCCAGATTTTTGTTGTTGTTGTTCAAGGATTTCAACAAGTGGTTCAGCTTTACGGAATAGCCAATTTTTCCCTGCTTAGGGAAAATGTGTATCCAACATGCCGTCTGGCAGGTTCAGAACTTAGGCTGAGGTGTGAAATTGCCTCCAGATAGCAGTCAGACACTCTGATGTCATAAGATATTCAAAATAGCCTGCCTTGCAGCACGTGGTCATTAACTGAGACATCTGTTCGCCTTTCTCTCAGAAAGCTACTCTTCCAAGTATGGATGTTTGTTCACAGTATAAAAGTTGGATAGTTTGGAGATGAAAAGCCAATGTCCTCTGAAATGGCTTAGACCCCTCCCCACTTCATGTCATTCAAAACTTCAAAATAACTTAAATAGCTGATAAAAAGGAAATAAAACCAATTGTAAGATGAAATATATTTTTCCAAATTCTAGCCCCTTTCCAGGAGATTCTGAAGTATGCCCCACTCACCCTTACCACAGGTTCTTAAAGAGGCTGAGAAAGAGTGTAGGTCCTGATTCGGGGGCCCATGGCAGTCTTCTAAATCAAGGCAAACATGGAATGTCCACAATATTTGATTCATTGTCAACACACAGTACACACCTGTGGAATAAAAAAAACAATATAATAAATAAAAAATCAGGCGTGGGAGGCAATGAGGGAGTAGAGATGAGGTCAGATAAGTTATGAGTGTTTCAGTTAAAGGATTCTAAGATAAACTGATAAAGAAAAAATAATTGAAAATATATGGATGTGTTAACTATAAATAATATACACATGTATGTCTTTTATATAGTTATATTTATTAAATCCCTCCAGGTAAGAAGATTGGTGCTAGACTGAAACCCACCCATTGAAGAAGATCCAATCAAAAAGGGTGGAGAGAGGGGCACAGAACAGAGATGAAAAGGACACTACACCAATAAGAATGAAATTAAGCAAGAAATTTCTGGAAAATCTCATGGTGGATTACTAAGAAAAAAATAGGACAGAATGTTAGCAATTCTTGGTTAAGAGTAGGGAAATAGTCAATAGAAGCAGGCCCAGAGAAGCAAATCCAGTCATTGGGACTATCAGACAGTGTCTAGAAAATGACACTGATAAATAACATAAATGTTTTAAAGGATCTGCTGGAAATGAGGAACATTTGTGAACAGATGGGAACTTTCAGGAGAAAGTTGGAAATTTTATATGTATATATATTTCCCATAATTTCTAAGTGGAAATGAAAAACCATAATATCCAAATTAAGAATTCACTTCCTGGGTTTGGCAGAGACTAGACACAGCAGCAGAGGGAATTTCGATTTTATCCAAATTGAAACACAAAAAAGAAAACAATGAAAAAAAATAGAAGAGTATTATTGATAGATAGAACAATGGCAAATGTTATACCTATCAATATGGCAAATGGTCCAACTGCAGTCCTAGGAGGAGAAAAGAGTGAGAATAGGGCAGAAGAAACATTTGAAGAACCAACGACTAAGAAATTTCCCAAACTGATGAAGGCATTTGGCTCACATGTCTAAGCGTTTAGCAAAACCCAAGCAGGATAAACACAAAGACAATCATTTCTAGTCAAAGGGTACTGAAAGCACTATCAGGTGCAAAAAGTGCAAGAAAAAAATATATAAGACATACATATTGGAAAGGAAGAAGTAAAACTATCATTATTCACCTATGGGATAATTGTGCACCTAGAAAAGCTCTCACAAACTACAAAAAAACGAAACAAAACAAAACAAAAACTACGAGATCTAATAAATAAGTTTAGCTAGGTCATAGAAATCAAGGACAATATATAAAAATCAATTGAATTTCCGTTCACTAAGGACAAAACATTGGAAAATAAAATAAAAACAAAATAAGACAATTTAAGTTGCTAGGAACAAATCTAACAAGAGACATGCATGAACTCTGTGCTGAAAAGCACATAATATTGCTTAGGGAAATTAAAGAAGATGTACTTCAGTGGGGAAATATGCTGTATTCATGATTAGAAGACTCAATATAGTTAAGATGCCCATTCTTCCCAAATTGATCTATAGAATTAGCGGAATACTAACCAGAATTCCAGCGGACTTCTTTGAAAAAACTGACAAACTGATTCTAACATGTAGAATGTGAATGCTCTGGAATAATTTTAAAAATCTTGGAAAAGAACAAAATTGGAAGACTTGCATACTACCTCATTTTAAGACTTAATATGAAGCTACAGTCATAAAGACAGGGAAGAATTGGCAGAAGGATAGATCAATAGATCTTTGGAGCACTCTAGAGGGTCCAGAAATAGACCACACATTTGAAGCCAATTGATTTTTGACCAAGACACCAAGTCAATTCAATGGGGAAAGCAAACTTTTTAAAAGAAATTGTTCTTAAAATAAACAATTTTATATGTATCATGGACCTAAACATAAAAGCTAGAATCAGGAAGGTAGAACAGAGGGGATGAACTTCTGACTTTGGGGTAAGTGATGATTTCCTAGATAGAACACAAAAAGAACTAACCATAAAAGGGGAAAATGATAAAAATCATCACAATTAAAAATGTCAGATCATTAAAGAAAATGAATGTACAAACCACTGACCTGGAAAATATTTTAATACATATATATATATGACATACCCAAAATATATTTAGAACTCCTACATACTAACAATAGAAGATAAACAGCCCAATTTCTAAAATGGACAATGAACAGATTTTCACAAAAGAAGATATATGAATGGGCAACAAGTACATGAAATGGTCTTAGCATCATTAGCCATCAATGACGGACCATTTCACATTCACTAGAAGACCAAATGGTGGTGAGAAGTTGGGGCAAATGGAAATCTTACATTATTGAAAGAAGTAAAATATTACAACGACTTTGGAGAATTGTTGGGCAGTTTGGTTTTTTATCTATAACATTAAATAAACATCTACCTTGTGACTCAGAAAAGCCACTTCAAAGTATTTACCTGAAAGAAATGAAAACAGATGTGCACATTTGGGGAAGAATATTTATACATAGCAGCCTTTTTTACAATAGCTTCAAACTGGAAATATCCTAAGTGTTCACAAAGAGGAGAATGGATAAACAAATTGTGGTGCATTCTAACAAAAGACAACTCTTCAGCAATAAAAGAGTGAACTGGTTATTTGCACAACACTAGAAATGAATCTGAAAAATATTATGTCGAGTAAATGAAACCAAATACAAAACGGTCTGAATTCCATTTATATGAAGTTCTAGAAAAGGCAAAATAATCTTTGGTGAAATAAGAAAGTGATTACCTCTTAGAGGAGGGATGGGGATTAACTGGAAAGGAGCACAAGATAATTCCATGATGTGATGGAACTATTCATTGTCTTCTTTTGGATGGTGGTTACAGGTGAAAAGGCACTTGTCAAAACTCATGGAGCTAAATGCTTAAAATCTGTGTTATTTTTTTAAAATTTTATGTGAATTATGCCTCAATTTAAAAATAAAATCAAGAATGCTGGATGCTCCCTTTTCAGTTGAGGTTTTCTCCATACAGATCAGAGTGGGAATCCATACTGGCCCCGTCTTAGCAGGTGTGGTCGGAGACAAGATGCCACGGTACTGCCTGTTTGGTGACACTGTGAACACGGCTTCTAGGATGGAGAGCCACGGACTTCCCAACAAAGTACACCTCAGCCCCACGGCCTGCAGGTAGTCTTCGTCACTCGGTTATTACGTCTTCCTTGGTCTCTCTCTCTCCCTCCAGAACTTGCAGAGTGAAGAATAACTAGAAGCCATGGGGCTGGGGGGAAGTGGCAGAGGAAGAAATCCAGTTTTTTTTTTCTTCCTTGCCACGCTGCCTTACAGCAGATATTTGTCAACCAATAAATAATTGCTAAGCCTCTATGGTAAGATAGGTTTTGCTCTTAAGGAGCTTTTGGTCTAGTGTAGGGATTGACAAACTATAACCCAGGGGCCAAATCCAGCCTCCTACTTGTTTTTGTAAATAAAGTTTTATTGGAACACATCCATGCTCTTTCGTTTACATATTGTCTATGGCTGATTATGTGCTACAATGTTAATGGTGAGTAATTTAATAGAGACCCGCAAAGCGTAAACTATTTTCTATCTGTCCCTTTAGGGAAAAAATTTGTGGACCCTTGGTGTAGTGCCAAAAGAAAAATATTCACAGATAATTATGTAAAAAGTATAATAAGTACAGTGATGGAAATTTGCATAATGTGATACTCACGCTCAAAGCACTTATAGGCCATATTCTGTTCTAAGTTCTTTTACATAGGCTAATTCATTTATTATGAAGGTAAATACTATGTATTATTGTTCCTATTTACAGATGAGAACAAATGAGGTACAAAAAGGGGAATGATTTGCCTCAGGTCACAATTAGGTTAGTGAGGAGAAGGATCTGGATATAATCCAAACGTTTGGCTCCAGATCCACCCTCTTAAGTCTTAATAGACTTCCAGGCCAAGGGTTATGGGGAAGCATGCCTACCCTCAGGAAAGATTTTATGGAGAAGATTTCTGAGCTGAATCTTGATCAATGAGTTCAAGAGTAGGATTTAGCCAAGAATCAGGTATTGGGAGTGAGAAACAAGCAGTACAAGCAGAGGAGTAGAGTGTGTGTGAACAATTTAGCTTTGCGGGAGTGGACAATATGAAGGCAAATGTGGTGAGAGGTGTGTGTGCCCTCGTGAAGGACCAGGGCTTTATGCACTGGGTGTAGGTGAGGAAATACCCTCAGGAATACCGGCTGGAAACAATGACATGGCCAGAGTCCTGTTTATGCTGACCGTACTAGAGTACCTGTGAAGGACAAATTTGAACAGCATGAAATTGGGAAGAGAAGACCTGTTAGGTGTTTGATCTGAACCAGAATGTTGATGGTGGAACTATTGGGAAAAGTAAAATCAGCTGCATTCAATATTTGCTAGGAAATGGGGTTTTGAAAAAGGGAGAATCCTTGCATGTCTCCCAGGTCTCTATGGTGGGTGAATGGATGCCTGAACGGTATATCCAATTGAGGTTGGACAAAGAAGATGAACAGCCAGTTCAAAGAGGGAGTGGATGAGTTCACTGCTGGGTGTCATTGACTTTGAGTAGAAGGTTGGAGTTACAGACTCAGAGTAAGCTACAAAGAGGTGGCAGTTAAAGCAAGGAGTGTCAATAAGATCATCTGGGGAAGGATCCAGTGTGAATGGTGGAAAGCATGAAACCCTGGACAGCACCAATATTTAAATACCAGGTGGAGGAAGAGATGTCCATGTAGGAGGCAAAAGAAGGAAGAGTCAGAAAAGAACCAGGAGTGTTCAGGGTGAGAAGCATCCTTATGGATGGTTTTAGGGATGAGGAATTGAAAAGATATGTATCAAATATAGTAACAAGGACTGAAAAAAATACCCACTAGAGAGCCTTGGGTCATTATCAAAAGTTGTTTCAGTAGAATGGTGGGTGAGGATAGATGCTGGGTAGAAGGAAAAATGGATGAAAGAGTTTGTTTGGGATTAAAATTGGAGATAGTTAAGTGAGAAGTTGTGCATTGGCTTCTGTTTAGGATCAAAGAAACCTGAGCTTGTGAGCAGGCTGAGGGGAAGATGAAAATGGAGGGGAGTTGAAGACAAGAGAAGAAGGGTGGCCAATGGAGTGGGAGCGGATGGTGACAGGGGCATGGAGCAGTGCTCTGGAACAAGAAAAAGGAGGTTGAGGACAGGGCAATTATAGTCAATGGCAGGAGAAGCTGCAGAATCTTACCTATCACAATTGTGATTTCATGGCTGTAAGGGTCATGAAATAGGAGGCATGGTTATCAGCTTGAGAGCAAGGGGAGCAGGAGCCCAATAAGGAAATGGGAAAAGCATGGTGAAAGTCTGAAATATCTGTGAATCTGGTCAGCAACAAGTAAAGGCTTGATATAGGGTTGAGGCCAGTGGGGCAGGTGACTGTGAATTTGAAACATCACTCATCTATAGGGTTTGGTGATTTTTCTGCAATGCCACTCGCTTCCAGTATGGTAAATACACAAGTAAACAAGCATTTTGTGGTTATACACAGCTCTATCTCATTTCATGGTAGTATCCTCATACTCTTCTTCTTCAGAGTCTTCATGGCCAGAAATGATGAAAGCTTAAGTAGATAGGATGAGCTCAGGTAGTGGGGTGGACAGGGAGCTTGGGGAAGATGCAAAGAAAAGTGCTGACATCCAAGGAGCCTGTTTCGAGGTGTGGTGTATACACAGGCATTGACAACATGGCATGGCATCTAATTTTGATGTATGAGGGATGTGTGGTAGGAAGGAAAGGCAGTGGGGTGGGGTACAGGGCCACGGTGGGTCCTTACTCCTCCCTCTGCCTGTGGCACCTCTATTGTGTGACCTGGTTCCCAGTCTTCTCTCTCACCACTCTTACACTGTGTCCAAATCTTTTTTTTTTTTAATTTTTTAAATTTATTTTGTGAGTGCATAAAATAATCATGCATAAAATACAGGATTCCCATATACCACTTCACCACCATCATCTTGCATTGGTGTGGAACATTTGTTACTGTTACTGATAAACTTTTTAAAACAAATCATGCTATGCTTTTTTATCATCATATAGTTGTGTCTTCATTACCATGATCACTTTTAGCACTTTGCATCACTCCAGAAAAAGAAATTAAAAGAAAAAATAAGAATCTCATATATTCCATACCTCTCCCTCTGACCGCTAGTATTTCAGTCTACCCAATTTTTTTGCCCCTTATTCTTCCCATTATTTATTTTTTCGTCCTTATTGTTTTACTCATCTGTCCATACCCTGGATAAAGGAACATCAGACAAAAGGTTTTCACAATCACACAGTCACATTGTAAAAGCCATATTGTTATACAGTCTTCTTCAAGAATCAAGGCTATTGGAATACAGTTCAACACTTTCAGGTACTTCCCTCCAGCCACTCCAATATAAACTAAAAAGAGATATCTATATAATGCATAAGAATAACCTCAGGATAACCTCTCAACTCTGTTTGAAATCTCTCAGCCACTGAAACTTTCTGTTGTCTCATTTCTCTCCTGCTCCTTTAGAAGGCTTTCTGAATCCTATGATGCCAGGTCTTGACTCATCCCTGGGAGTCCTGTCCCATGTTGCCAGGGAGATTCACTCCCCCATGTAGTGGGGAGGGCTGTGAGTTTACCTGCCAAGTTGGCTTAGAGAGAGTGGCCATATCAGAACTACAAAAAAGAGTTGGGGGTGAATCTTAGGCATAATTATAAGTAGGCTTAGCTTCTCCTTTGCAGGAATAAGTTTCATAGGGGCAAACCCCAAGATCAAGGGCTCAGCCTGTTGAATTGGTTGTCCCCACTGCTTGTGAGAATATCAAGAATTCCCCAGATGGGGAAGTTGAATATTTCCTTCTTCTCCCCAGTCCCCCAAGGGTAACTTTGCAAATAGTTTTTCCTTCTCTGCCTGAATTACTTTGGGATGTTTTGGGGCATCACACTAACCTGTACAAACCAAAAAGATCTCTTGCCTTATTCAAGATTCCGTGTAACTATGGTGTTTGAATAAATTGACCATACAAGTTAAATTAGATAATGTATTACCCAAAATATAAATTTTGCACCAAATAAATCTCTCTTCCTTCCAAATCTTGAATTACAAACCTGATATCTTTGACATTTCCTTCTCTGTGCAGAGCCCTGGAAAATCAAGGGTTTGAAATAATCGAAAGGGGTGAAATTGAAGTGAAAGGAAAAGGAAAAATGACCACTTACTTTCTGATCCAGAACTTGAATGCCACCGAGGATGAGATCATGGGGAGACCTAAAAACCTTCCTAATCAGAAAGGTAAGCACAAAGAGAATCTTGTTATTAGTCTTGCATATTTTTCCTACTATTTATAGGTGCTCCATGGGTTTACAGGACCAATAGAGATATTACCTCCACTCATCACCACCTGCTGCCTGGTAAAAGCTAATTGAGGAGCAGATCAACCATTCTTCATTTCACTGGAACATTATAATGTTCCAGATTTTGACTAGATTGAGTTGGGCCAAAGGACCCAGCCTAAAGGCTCCCAGATGCATTAGCTTTTGAGGTTCTTCTTTGTCCAAGAAAGGCCCTTTTCCCATCAACCTCTACTACTGCTGGAGAATGATTTCAGAATTCTCCTTCTCTGCTCTTGCATCAGAGGAGAGTCCAGAACAGCCTTGCCTCACACACTTGGCTTTATCCCTTCCTCATGGTGTGCTGGCTTCCACAATGGGAGAGAATGGCAGAATTCACGATTGACTAAGTAAGCTCCAGGGAAGGCAACAAGAAAGGAGTTTAGGATGAAACAACCGGTGCTAAGCTGAGCAGGGATCATTGATTGGCTACAGGTGCTCAAAATGAGAAGGTGGAATCCAGCAAGATGGTCTCCATCGGCTGCAAGGCTGAGCCATCCCATGAGCTCAGGGCCCTTACCCACTGCTCTGGTTAAAAGGGAAATGCTACCTGAAGGGAAACTCAACAGCAGGAGGCTAGCCTTTTAAAATCATACATGAAATACAGGGTTCCCTTATACCACCCTATTATTAACAACTTGCATTGGTGGGGAACATTTGTTACAATTGATGAAAGTACATTTTTATAATTGTTTTAACCACAGTCCATGGTTTAACATAGGGCTCACTGTGTTGTGCAGTTCCATGGATATTTTTAAAATTTTTATTCCAGTAACATGCATATAACATAAAATTTCTCCTTTAATTTCATTTAAACATATAATTTGGTGCTGTTAACTGCATTTATGATGTTGTGCTACCATCACCACCATCCATTACTGAAATGTTTCATCATTCCAAACAGAAACTCTGTACTTTTTAAGCCTTGACTCCCTACTGATTACCTCAACCCCATCCCCTGGTAACCTGTATTCCAGATTCTGATGCAACAAATTTGCTTATTCTAATTATTTCATATCAGTGAAATCATTTAATAATAGCCCTTCTATGTCTGGCTTATTTCATTCAGCATTAAGTCTTCAAGGTTCATCTATGTTGTTGCACATTCCTTTTAATGTCAAATAATATTCCATTGTAGGCATATACAGTATTATATTTATCCATGCATTGGTTGATAGACATGGTTGCTTCCATGTTTTGGCAATTGTGAATAATGACATTATGAACAATGGCGTGAAAACATCTGTTCAAGTCCCTGCTATCAATTCTTGTGGGTGTATATCTAGTAGAGGGATTGCTGGGTCATGTGGTAGTTCTACACCTGATTTCCTGAGGAACTGCCAAACTGTCTTCCATGGTGACTGCACCATTTTACATTCCTACCAGCAATGAATAAGTGCCCTACTTCTCCACATCCTTTCCAACAATGCAATTTTCCATTTTTTAAAAATAATAACCATTCTAGTGTGTGTGAAATGTTATCTCACTATGATTTTGATTACATTTCCCAAATGCTTAATGATGTCGTGCATCTATTCATATGCTTTTCGGCCCCTCATATATCATCTTTGGATAAATGTCTATTTAGTCTTTTGCCCATCTTGAATTGGGTTGTTTGTCTTTTTGTTGTCAAGTAGAAGGAATTCTTTTTATATTCTGGATATTACACCCTTATCAGAAATGTGGTTTCCTGAATATTTTCTCCTATTGTGTAGTCTGCCATTTTATTTTCAATATAAAGTCCTTTTAGGCATAAACATCTTTAATTTTGATGAGGTCCCATTTATCTATTTTTTTCTTTTATTGTTTGTGCTTTGGGTGTAAAATCTAAGAAACCATTGCCCAACACAACATCTTAAAGATGTTACCCTAATTTTCTTCTAAGAGTTTTATAGCTCTGGCTCTTATATTTAGTTCTTTGGTTCATTTTGAGCTGAGTTTTGTGTATGGTTTGAGGTAGGGGTCCACTTTCATTCTTTTGCATATGAATATCCAATTTTCCCAGTACCCTTTGTTGAAGAGACTATTGTCTCCCCAGTAAGTGGACATGGCACGCTTGTCAATAATCAGTTGACCATAAATGTAAGAGCTGATTTCTGAACTCTCGATTTAATTCTGTCGATCTTTATGTCTTTCCTTGTGCCATTACCACGTTGTTTTGGTTACTGTGGCCTTGTACCAAGTTATAAGTGTCTGACTTCATTCTTCTCTTTTTCAAAATGGTTTTGGCTATTTGGGGCTCTTTACCCTTCCATATAAATTTGATGATTGGCTTTTCCATTTCTGAAAAGAAGAATGTTGAAATTTTGCATTGAATCTGTAAAATTCTCTTGGTAAAATTGAAATCTTTGTAATATTTTGTCTTCCAATCCATGAAAATGGATTGTCCTTCCTTTTATTTAAGTCTTCTTTGATTTCTTTTAGCAATGTTTTGTAGTTTTCTGTGTACAAGTCCTTTATATTCTTGGCCAGAATTATTTCTAGGTATTTGAGTCTTTAATTATCACTATAAATGGAATTTTTTCTTGATTTTCTCTTCTGATAATTCGTTGCTTGTATATGGAAACATGACTGATTTTGCATTTTAATATAGTATCCAACCATTTTGCTGAATTCCTTTTTAGCTCTCAGAACTTTGTTGTGGATTTCTCAGTATTTTCTGGATATAGGATTATGCCTTCTGCAATAGGGGAAGTTTTACTTCTTCCTTTCCAATTTGGATGCCTTTTATTTCTTTTCTTTGCCTAATCACTCTGGTTAGAACTTCCAGTACAATGTGGTGACACTGGGTATCCTTTTCTTATTCCTGATCTTAGAGGAAAATGTTTCAGTCTTTCAACATTAAATAGGATGTTAGCTATAGGTATTTTATATATGTCTTTTATCATGTTGAAGAAGTTCCCTTCTATTCCTAGTTTTCTAAGTGGTTTTTTATTTTTTATTTTTTTTTATCAAGAAGGAGTGCTGGATTTTGTCAAATGTTTTTTTGTGTGTATCAGCCAAGATGATTGTGTGTTTTTACCTTTGTTCTGTTAATGTTATGTTACATAAACTAATTTTCTTATGTTGAACCACCCTTGCATCCCTGGATCAATCCCTCTTGATCATGGTGTATAATTCTTTTAATGCTCTGTTGGATTTGGTGAGTTAATATTTTGTTGAGGATTTTGCATCTACATTCATTATTGACATTGGTCTGTAATTTGCTTTTCTCGTGGTGTCTTTATGTGTCTTTGGTATAACAGTGATGTTGGCCTCATAGAACGAATTACAGAGTGTTCTCTTCTTTCCAATTTTTTAAAAGTGTTTGAGCAGCATTGTTGTTAATTCCTCCGAAATTTTTGGTGAAATTTCCCTGTGAAACCATCTCATCTTGGGCTTTTTTTGTTGAGAGGTTTTAATTGCTGATTCAATCTCTTTAGTTATTATTAGTCTATTGATATCTTCTATTTCTTCTTAAGTCATTATGGGTAATTTGGGTGTTTCTAGGAATTTATCCGTTTTAACTTAGTTATCTATTATGTTGGTGTACAGTTGTCTATAGTATCCTCTTATAGTCCTTTTTATTGAGTTGGGTTTGTAGTAATGCCCCCTTTTTATTACTGATTTTAGTTATTTGGTTCTCTCTTTTTCTCTGTCAATCTTACTAAAAGCTTGCCAATTTTATTGATTTTTGCAAATAACCAACTTTTTCTTTTGTTGATTCTCTCTATTCATTTATGTCTGTTCTAATCTTTGTTACTCCCTTCCTTCTGCTTGATTTGAGTTCAGTTTGCTGTTCTATTTCTAGTTCTTCCAGTTTTGAAGTTAGGACTCTGATTTGAAATCTTTCTTCTCTTTAGAGACATAAATTTTCCTCTCAACACTGCCTTTGCTGTATCCCCTAACTTTGGGTATGTTGTATTTTCATGTTCATTTTGCCTCAAGATATTTCTTAATTTCCCTTGTGATATCCTCTGTAACCCATTGGTTGTTTAAGAGTATGTTGTTTAGGGGGCATAGCAGTTCAGTGGTAGAATTCTTGCCTGCCACGTGGGAGACCTGAGTTCAATTTCTGGCCTATACACAAAAAACAAAAAACAACGTGGTGAAAAAAAATTCCTATGATATACATATGACATCTCTGCCTCTCTGTGTGTGTATGTATATCGAGAGAAATACATATATGTAGTGAGACACATAAAACACTTCTTAAAAGTTTACATTGTTTAATTTCCACATATTTGTGAATTTTCCATTTCTTTGTCTGTTAATGGTTTCTAGCTTCATTCCATTGTGGTCAGAAACTACACATTGTATTATTTCAATATTTTTGGACATATTGATATTTATTTTGTGACCTAAGGTATGGTCTATCCTGGAGAATGATCCATGTGCAATTGAGATGAATGTGTATTCTGGTTGTTGTTGGGTAAAATGTTTATATGTGTGTGTGTGTGTGTGTTATATCTAGTTTGTTTGAAGCATCATTAAAGTCTTCTATTTCCTTACTGATTTTATGTCTAGATATTTTATTCAGTATTGAAAGTGGCATATTAAAGTCTCCTACTATTAGTTTAGGATTGTCAATTTCTCCCTTCAAATCTGTCAGTATTTTCTTCATATATTTTGGGACTCTGCTGTTCAGTACATATATATTTATAATTGTTACATCATCCTTTTGAATTGATCCCTTTATCAGTATTTAATGACTTTGTCCCTTGTAACAGTTAAAGTAAAATTTATCTGAAAGTATAGCTACCCCAGCTTCTTTCAGTTATTACTTGTATGGTATGTTTTTCCATCATTTCACTTTCAACCTACTTATGTCTTTGAATTTAAAGTAAGTCTCTTGCAAATAGTATAGTTGGGTCACGATTTTTTATCCAATTTGCCAATCTCTGACTTTTGAATGTAAGCTATTTACATTTAAGCTCACTACTGATAATGCAGGACTTTCTTCTGTTATTTTGCTTTTTAATCCTTGTAAGTCTTATACCTTTTTTTGTCCCTCAATTCTTCCATTAATGCCGACTTTCATATTTGTTTGATTTTGTATTGTACTATATCGAGTCCTTTTCATCTCTATCTGGGTATATTTTTCATATATTTTCCTTCTGGTTACCATGGGGTTAAAATTTAACATCCTAAACATATAACAATCATATTTTATTTGACACTAACTTAATATATACAATATCAATAGCATATATATACACTGCTCCTAAACCACTCCAGCCCACACCTTTTTTTTTGTATTTGTTACAAATTATATCTTTGTGTTGATTATGTCCAAAACCATAAATTCATCACAACTTTTTTGTATTTTCATTTTAGCACCTGTTAGAAGTAAAAAGTGGTGTTCCATACAATAAAAAAGCAATACAATAGTACTACCATTTATAAATATCCCTATAGTTGCCTTTCCTGAAGGTCTTTATTTCTTTAAGCCATTTCAGTCTACTGTCTAGTGTCCTTTACTGTCAGCCTGTAGAATTCCCTTTAGCATTACTTGTAGGGCAGATCTAGTGGTAATGAATTCCTTAAGGTTTTGTTTATTTGGGGATGTCTTACTATCTCCCTCATTGTTTTTCTTTTCATGCTGTGTGGCGGGGGTCACATTTCATTCTTTTTCCATATGAGTATATCTTATTGGAGTGCCACTTGTTGAATTTTTGTTTGGTTTGGTTTTCTGTTTGCTTGTTTGTTTGGGCAGTGCATGGGCCAGGACTTGAACCCGGTTTTCCCGCATGGCAGGTGAGAATTCTACCACTGAACTACCTTTGCACCCCCTATCTCCCTCATTTTTGAAAGAAAGTTTGAATATAAAATTCTTAGGTGGTGATTGTTTTCTCTCGGCACTTTACATACTGCAATCCACTTTCACCTTGCCTCCATGGTTTCTGATGAGAAATTGGCATTTAATCTAATTGGAACTCCCTTGAACATAACATGTTAATATGTTGCCTTTCTCTTACAACTTTTAGCACTGACTTTGTCCTTTGTGTCTCACAGTTTGACCAGTTTGTGATGGGGCATATTTTTCTGTAAGTGTATTCTGTTTGGTGTTCTCTAGGATTCCTTGTTGGGCATATACATGTCTTTTTCTAAGTTTGGGAAGTTTTCTGTCCTTATTTTTTTGAATATTCCTTCTACTCCTTTCTCTCTTTCTTCTCCTTCTGGGATTTCCACAGTGCTCAAATTGGTACACTTCCTAGGCTATTTCTGCTTTTTATAATTCTTTTTTCTGTCTGCTCCTCAACCTGACTCATTTAAATTTTTTTCACGTTCACTGATTCTTTCTTCTGCCAGCTCCAATCTGCTGTTGAAACCCTCCTGGAAAATTTCATTTCGGTTATTGTGATCTCCAATTCCAGTAGTTCTGTTTGGTTCCCTTTTAAAATTCGTATCTCTTTATCAAGAGTCTCATATTGTTTATATTGTTTTTCTCATATCCTTTATTTCCTTCTCTGTAGTTTCCTTCATCTCCTTGAGCATACTGAAGATAATTTTTAAAAAATCTTTGTTTGGTATATCCAAAGTCTGGTCTTCTTCCTTGATATTTGTTGGCCCTTCCTTTGGATGGGCCATCAATTCCTGTTTATTTATTTGTTCTATAATCTTTTTTCGCACACTGTCCATTTTAATATTTTAAAATGTTAACTCTGGGATTTATTTCCTCAGATAACCGTTTCTCGAGTTTGTATGCAGCTAGTGATATGGCAGATATTTTTTGAGTGTCAGGAGCTTACAAAACCAAGCAAACTGTAATTTACCAGGAGGCTAACTCTCTTGAATCCTTGAAGAAAACAGGAGAAGGGAATAGATTCATTCTGACAAGAGCTGATCTTTAACTTCTTCAGGAACCCAGAAAAGAAAATCTCTATGTGCACAGTTCCTCAATTATGCAACTTATATGCAGGATGTCTCTTTGGGACACATATATTATGGTTACTATTCTTCAAGGTGGGGCGTTACCATGAAGAGATGTATAGTTGAAGAATCTTTTTTGTTTGTTTGTTTTCACTTGCTTTCACTCTAACAGCAGCTTATCCTAATATCCCTGTGAACTGTGACTGTTTTGGGATGCATAGAGACCCTGAGATAGAAAGATCTAGACAAAAAGGTAGAAATAATTTGGCTCATAAAGGCCAGGAACTACCCTTATTAGAGTGTTTAGCCCCTGAATCTCCAGCATAGGCTCTGGGCACCCCACCCACCAACATCACCCACCCCTCTCACCAACATGCCCTCTGCATGCTCCAACAGGGTTGCTAGTTTTCTCAGAAGAAAGGAGTATATTAACGTTTCCTTTCCTTTCCCCTTTCTACTTTCCTTTACCTTCTTTCCCTTTCCCCTTTCCTTTCTTGTCAGAAATGGACAAAGTGAAGCAGGGGAAAAGTTGTTATGCCATGTGACAAAGAAAAAGAGGAAGGCAAGGCTAGAGGCATTAAATAGGACAGGGCAGAATCATGTTCAGAAGTTGTGTCTGTTTCCAACCCTTACTGATTTTTCCCATTCCCCTGCAGTTGGTTCCCAAACTTTCCAGTCTAGGAATCACTATTCTAATAATGACTTGGATCAGTTGAATCTAACCCATTTTCAGGTCTGAGATGGGGTTAAAATTACAAATCCCAAATTCAGATCGAATAAGCATGCCTCAATTTAAAGATTCCAATATGGACCCTGTTTTAGTTTCTAGGCTGCTAAAATAAATAGCATACAATAGCTGGGCTCAAACAATGGGGATTTATTGGCTCCAGCCAGATTCAGAGGCCAGAAGCCTTGCTTCTTCCCAGGGTTGATATCTTCCAGCTGGCAAGCAATCATTGGGGTTCCTTGTTTTTTCCATCACATGGCAATGCACGTGGTAGCATCTTCTCCTTTCTCTTCTGGGTTTTGTTGGCTTCCATCCTTGGGCTTCTCCCTGTGGCTTTTCTTCCATGTCCAATTTTCCTTGCTTATAAGACTTCACCTGTATTGGATTAAGACCTTTGGGCCATACCTGACTAAATAACACCTTCAACAATCCTATTCACAGATGGCTTCACACCCACAGGACCAAACATTGGGATCTGAACATGCCTTTTGTGGGAGACACAATTTAAACCCCAACAAACCCCGAGAAAAAGCAGGGAGAGAAGATGAGGAAAGAGGGGGAGAGGCAGGGTTACCTACCCCAGACCCAAAACAGTGAATGCCTCAGTGCAAATTAGTAAAAGGTACCCCTTACTCAGGGTTGATGCGAGCTGCCATCTGACCGCCTTGGCCAGGTGCCTCTGTGTGGCCCCAAGGAGGGAGGGTCCTGGGGTTTTTCTGCACCAGGAAGAAGCTCTCTCTGTGCTTGTAGGCCTTTTCCCTCACCCTTTATTCCCAGGGACTTGGGTACCCTGCCGTGAGCCTCAGCCTCCAGGCTCTGGGAAAAGGAGTTCTTTTCTCCCTCTGCTGTCCCTCAGAGGACCACCTCCTCCATCTCCCTGCAGTGTAGAGCTTGGGGTTCCAGCAAGAATGGGAAACCAGAAACTCTCAGGGGGAGACTGCAGTCCTGACAGTACTCCCCAAAAGTTGTGAGAATGTAAGCCCAGTAGCCTGGGGCCAAGGGAGATTTCTCCCACGGACAGTCACTGCTTGCCAAGCAGCAAAGTCACATGCCTCAGAACAAGTGATGGAAGAACACTAGTTTGTTTTTGTTTTTGATTTTTGGCATGGGCAAGCTCCAGGAATCAAATCCGGGTCTCTGGCATGGCAGGCAAGAATTCTGCCACTGAGCCACTGTTGTACTGCCTGAGAAACATTAGTTTTATATTTTAATACTCTTTCCACCGTTGCCTCAGATTATTTCCCAGAGGACACATGCACACTGGCTTTGGAGATGATTTGGGGAAGGAGTAGGAGAGAGATCCAGATGAATTTCTGGTGACTCTAATGTACCGCTAGAGTTAAGAACTCCACCTCACACTAAAGCTGGGGTAACCTCTGCAGAACTTTTCTCAGCTCTCATAGGAGTGAGTACCCCCATTTCCCCTCATCCTAGCATGAAGATACCAGAAGGAGCAAGAAAAAGAAATGAGGGAGCCAAGGGGAGTGCTTCTTTCAGCCACCCTCCTCTCCTCCCACTTTTTTCTCAGAAGGAGGTGCATTTGCTCCTTCCTCTTTTAAGTGGCAAATCCATTAAATGTATTAAATATCTGTCATCATCCCCAGGGGTGGCAGTGGCCCCAACTTTCTGGTCCTTCATGTGACAGGCATCTGGAGGAAATATCAAAGGGGGCTGCTTGTGCTGAATCTTCAAGGAAACCCCCCACCCATGCACGTGGCTGTTGGGAAGTCTGGGGGCACCTCTGAGTCCACTCTTCTTTCCCTTTGTGCTTTGTTGCAGAAGAAAAAGCTCAAGGTAGTCAAGACAGCATCACTGTCTCTGTCATGAGGTACGCCGACAGCCAGCAGCTGCCCCTCAGCAGTGACGCAGCACAGGGTGAGTCCGTCCAGTCCTTGTTTCAAAATACTTCCAGTGCTGAGCCGATGCTGAGGTGCAGTGCAGGGGGCAGGAAGGAGCAGGCAAGGGGCAGCCTGGATGGTTTCCTGGTTCTGGAGCAGAGCTCACTCCTCTGACTCATTGTTCACTTATTGGAATAAGCTTTGGCTTTTAGCTGCTACCTACCCACCTACCTCCCCTACCCCAGGTGTCCCGGGTAGGGGGCCATCGCCTTCTGAAAGGGCATTCTATGCCCCCCCCCCAAAGAACTTCTCATGCTCCTATTAGTCCCCACAAAATGAAGCTTCTCTTGGTAGGTAGACCTCAGCAGTGCCTCCTCACTGTCCCCCTTACCTGGGGCCATATGGAGACCTCAGAGCGTGGGCTCCACCATGAAGCAGACCCTTGACCCCTTCTCCTCTCTGTCCCTGGGGTGGGAAGGATGGGATGTATCTTTCCATGATGAGTCCATCAGCTCCCTGAGAGCCTTACTCAGGACTGAGACCCATGCCCCGTGCAGTTTTGTGCAGACTGGTGGAGAACCAGGCTCGGGCTTGCGCATTGAGTCCCTGCAGCCACAGCCCCTCCGCCTGGCCATTGGAGCTTTACACAGCCACAGCCACCCTATCCTTCTCTGGAAAACCCACATTAGGTGATCTGCCTGGACTTCAACCCACGAGGCCGGGAAGCAGCAGTGTGTGACTAACAGAGGGTCATGGCCCATACATTTCTCAAAAACCATCCCTGGCCAGAGAAACTGTTTCTTAAAACCAATGACCTGGTCCACGGAAAGCATTAGAAGAGCTTAATAATCCCTATAAAGAGCTCAGTATATTGCTATTAGACAATGTCTTAAACCGAATATCTTCCAGGTCCTTGAGCTTCGAGGCTGACCCTTAGGCCTGAAGGCTCCCCTCTAGCTTGATCCCTCAGAATCTGAGTTTGATGTTCAGTTACTGGTGAAAGGAAACAGAACCAAACTCCCCTGTCTCTGGCCCTGGGGCCAGGTGGAATCTTGGATTCTGGAGTATGAGATGCTCAAAAGAGACTTTCTGCCATTACCCAAACACATTTTCTTCCCCTCCCTGTAATCTCTTGTTTCTGGCTGTGTTCAAGCCCTGACTATTTGTCCAATGCATGATAGCATACAGTTGTCATATTCATGGATTCCTTCAGCAGTATTTCTTGAAAAGCGCTCGATGCTCTGGGAAGGCAGTGTTGGGGTCCCACCTCTGGGATCTGCGGCTTCTAGTTGAAATGTACACAAGAGGCCCCTGCCTTCAGAGGGCTTACATTTTTGTAGTGGGAGGCAGACAAAAAAACATATAGCATAATGAGTAAGATTGTTTCCAAGAGTGATAAAGGCCAAGGAGAAAATAAGACAGAGTAATGGAGAAGGGGATCAGTGAAAACCTCTTTGAGGGAGCTGAGACCTGGATTCGGAGAAAGAAGCAGCCACGTGGTTATCTCGAGCAGGGAGTTCCACAGCTCTAAGGCACATACAAGCACATTCAAGAAGAATAAGAAGGCCAATATGTCTGGAATGGGGTTGGGGAGGACAGGGGTTGTAGGAGGTACAGTGAGAGGTAGGCAAGAACCCCAGACAAGCCTGAACTTAAACTTGCAGATTCACCTGTAAAAGGATGGAATGAAAAAGGAGCTGCTGTGGCTCCATGATGCCATTCAAAGGGACAAAGTCTCCGCCATTTAGCTCCTCATGGCTGCTCCTCAGATGGCCCAGCTGGGCAAGGCCTGAAACCACTTTATGCTCCAGAAAGGTGAACAAGTCCATATTTTGAACTTCTGCTGCATGGCATTCTTCTCCTCTGGAGAAACCAACAGGGCTAGTCCAAGCTGGGTGTCTTGCTTAGAGGAAGGAGACAAAATGTCTCAACTAGGCCCAAGATTCAATACTGCTTCTGATTGTTGCTTTCCTGGACAAAAATAAACACTAACAACTAGATAAGGAGCAACTGAGGCCACCCAAGGGCAGGGTGGGGAATTGACATTGGTTGGACAACTACTTTGGGGTAGCATTTTTGCACATAAGATCTCGTTGGATTCAGCAGTCACAAGAAGTAGGCATTATTCCCCCGACAGAGGTGAGAAGCCTGATGTTCAGAAAGATCACCTAATTGATATAAAGTTGCACAAGTGGAAGTGGGAAGAGTAGGATTTGAATTTCAGGTTTGCTTAGATGGGCAGACCATGTGAGAATTCTTTGAGAAATAGACGATGACAATGTCATAGTTTCTCCAAGCAAATAGGCAGCTGCACTTGAATTTCTTGGCTTCACAGTGGTTCAGCTGTGCTTCCCTTTAGCCCTCTGGGCCCTGTCTAGACAGATTTCCCCTTGTGAAGTGTGAGCGAGGTCCTAGCTTAGCAGGGGCATCAATGACGGACAGCTTGCACACTTTGGGTGAATGAGATTTCAAGCCGAAAGCTTGGAGAAATGAGGATGAAACAAACTGGACCATGGACCTCATTCTAGCTACCCAATTCCAGACCAATCCAATCAGAACCCACTTTTTAACAACTTGCAGGTTTATTTGTGGGCACACTGCAGTGGGCAGGGCTATGGGAAGGAGATTTCATCAGCTGCTGAGGTCTGTCAGGGCTCCTTAGGGTGGGATATTAGTCTTGTTGCTGCAGAAATCTGCCTGTTGGAAGAATCTCCAAGACTCACCTCATTGATTACATCTGCTGTCAACCTCACTAGTTGGTCACCCCATTGCCAGATTTATGATGGCTGTCCAGCACATTCCTTTCCATCTGCTTGGCTCCAGGGTGTGGGACACAGGCATTTCTGTCTCCTTCTGACCCCCTGAGTACTTCAGCACCTGACAACATATCTCAGCACCCTGGAAGCACACAGGCGGAACCAGGGGTCCACGGAAGCAGCTGATGCTCACCCCTTGTCTTTAGAAGGGGCCTCACTATGAGGTCCTGGCCAGTTTATGATGTGGCAATCAGAAACGCTTCAGACCCAGGCCTGCAAGTTACACCCAGTACCTCATCTGCACTTCAATAGCACACTTTTCTTTCACTCAACTATGTATCTGGGTGTTGGATGTGTCAGTGGAGAGGCTCTCCAGTGCAATTAAACAGGAGTATTGAGCCAGAGAGAAATCAGTGTGTGTTGATTCAGATATTTAAGCAACCACCTTTCAGTACTGACCGAAAAATTGGCCTTCCAGCTGTCCCTGCTGGCAGGCTCTTCTGGCATCTCGTCAGATCCCTGTTAATGTGTTTTTCAAATTCCAACTTGCTTCAACTTGTCTCCTAACTGATTCTCTTGACGATTTGAATAATGGGTTCCAGGCTGACCTGCACATGGTGGCGCTATAGCTCCGCTGTAGATGTGACCCCTTCTTATAACCCCAGCCAGGGGGTATCCCCTTGCCAGGCTTGCAGTGGGTTAATTCAGCTTGAGGGTGCTTCTTAAGTCGAGTCCTAATTGTACCCCTGGAAAATTTTAGTGGCAGACTTCAGTCCCCTAGCTGAGTTTTTTTGGCTGTCTGCTTGAGGGTTGCTGATTGCCTCCTTATTCAACTCACTCTTCCCAAAAGAAGAAGATTCCCACCATTTGCAGTCCTCCTGATAGGTAACTCTTAGATGGGTTTGTGGTCATTTAATTGCCAGGGCCCCTACCCCTGGCTTTACAGAGCCCCAACAATACCAGTGCCCTTTCCCAGACACATCCACTTAGCTGGGGTCCAGTGGGTTTTGAGCCAGGCTGCTAAAGGAAGGCTGGGCCTCTGTTCTCAACTCAGAAGCCATTTAACCTTCTTTCTGAGGCCCTCATAAGCATGGCTGTCAGACTATCCTGACTTTTTCTAGTTTAGGCTGATGAATGTCACAGCTGTTTTTAGCCACTGGCTTTCTAGAAGTTGAGGCATTGGCCCAGCATAGTTCTGTAGAAGGAAGGTACTGGGAAGCGGAAGTGAATCCTTTACAAATGAAGAGATATCTGATGGAGGAAACAGATTCTCAGTGCCAGGTTACCTTCTGACTCTCCTGTTGTTGCTCTAGAGCTAGTTGGCATGGAAAGGGATCAGAACCATCTGTGGACCAACCTGTTGAAATATGGGTTGCGTGGCCACCCTCCAAGAGTGACTCAGTAGGTTCAAAGTGGGGGCTGTGACTCCAGTTGTTCAACCAGCTCTCCAGGAGGATCTGAGCCACCAGCTGGGGAACCCCTCTTGTGATTGGAAGGAGGATTGGATGGAAATCAGAACTCATTGGCCTGTCCCCCAGTAACTAGCTGGGTAACTCTGGGCAAGACCTCTTGGCTTCTTTTTTCTCATCTCTAAAGCAGGAATTTAAGAGTAGCTGCTTGGTAGGGTTGCTTTGAGGAACATGTGAGATCCACAAAGTGCTGAAAACATGTCAGGCATTCCAAATGCTTGATCCACTTGGGGACTCTATTATTGGGAGTTCATTCATGAAAAATATGTGATTTTGGCACAAAACTTGAATAGGTACCATAGGGTTAAAAAAAGAAAAAAAGCATGATCTGCTGCACTCAAGGAGCTTAGGAGTAATAAGGCAAGAGAAGCACACCTGGAAGTTAGGATCTCTACCTGGTGTCAGGTGTTATGTCACTGAGAGTGAACATACCTGCTGTTACTTGGAAACCCTCTTCAACTGCTCTGGGTGATAGAAGAAACTGGCACAGGAAAGGCTGCAGCCCCTGCACTGCACCCTGGAGAGGACACTTCTGGGCTTCTAGAAGCCACAGGCCTGTCTCTACCAGGACACACAGCCTTTTTGCCCAAGGATAAGAATACAAAACAACTGGAGGGGACTCTGGAATGGCCATCCCTCCCCACTACCCAGAGATTCCATTGCACCCTTTTTATCCCTGCTTACTAGGATCAAATTCTACTCTCACTGGTGAGGTTTCTCTCCAAAAGTTTTGTTTCTGGAATTCATGGCTCCTTTCTCTGTTCACACTTCTGGTATGGTTGGCCTCCCCTTACACCAGAGCAGGTGAGTGCATTGGAGAATTAACTGAGATGAAACCCAGTGGGAGGAGATAAAGTGCTCCATGCACATGGAGAAGGCAGAGCAAAGGTGAGGACCAGGGGTAGCGGGGGAGGTATGTGTGGGTCAGCCAGTAACAGGGCCTTGGTCTGGGAAGTAACAGGACAGGGGCAAAGGCACCACAGAAAAGTGCCATGTGATGAACTGAGAAGACCCAGCAGACATTCTGACTTCAGCTCAGGTCAAATGCTCCACCCTAGGCAAGGAGAATCCAAATGGAAACCAAGGTGTGCTCTTCTAAGCTTATTCTTGCCAGAGACTCATGCAGAAATGCAAAAGGGGATTATTTCAATTGCAAGTATATGAATCCCTTCTTGTAATCCCAAACCATGTGCTTCCAGACTCACAGGACCTGCCTACATTGACCAGGCAATGATCGCAAATGCACCTGTCTTCCCTCAGGCAACCCCAAACCTCATGTCGCCGTCACTGCTTGCACCGAGGCAGCCCTCAGTTTTTGTGCATGTTGGATGGTACGGCTTATGTTTTCCAGACAGAACGTTACTTCTGCAACCATGCTTTCCTTTTAATTCATATTAACCTGTACTGAAATGGGTTTCTGTACAACTCTTCATTCTTTACTGGACTATTTTGGTTTGCCCAACTAAAGATTGTTGCTATTTATTCATTCATTCATTTATATCATGTAAGTAGTATTTCATTCTCCTTTGTAACAAAACCAAAGTGCAGATAAACCAAAAGAAGATAATAAAAGCACCCCCAAATCTCATCACTCTGAGATAGCTACTCTCAAAATGTTGGTACATATTTGCCCAGATTTGTGTGTGTGCATATGTGTATACATGTATACTTTTTTCCAACAGAAACGGGATGTCTGTCTTTTGTAATTGGCAGGTAATTCCTGAATTTCCTTTGAGCCTTTAAACACATTTTTAAACTTTTGTAGGAAATTCAAAAGCAGACGTAATGTGCTTTGCACAGTATGCATGTTTTCCAAAACATGTACGTGGTATCAAACGGAAATTCCCATGCTTTCATACATCTCTACATCTACAACAAATCTACTATAACTGATGTTCTGTGAGTCTGATGCTTCCTCTGAATTTTCCATGGAATCTTAAACTTAGCTTTGGTGTTTAGATTATTCCAGATGTCTTGATATAAGTATTCCATGTAAGGTAGGCTTGAGATTCTCAATTAATCAGAAACTTAATTAACTAGAAAACTACATTTCTTAACTATGTGTGGTATGAGCATTTACTGCAGCAAAATGATGGTACTAGGAGGCAACCCTCTAGGGTCATGAGCAAGATAAAATGATGGATGAGAATTCATCTCAAGTAAACAAGGAGTTCTTCCAGCATCTGGAGCATGGAATTGGAATGGGGTAAAATGTCAAGCATATATGTACAGAAATTCTGAGAGACACTTATTGTTCTGTGCTGGCCAACCCTGGTCTAAGTTGCAGGCAGCATTGGCTCAATTGAATGGAGCAGTGTTTGGCCTGTCCTGCTTTTATTATGCTGACTCAGTTCTCTTTTCAACACAGTCCTAGCCCATTATCTTCTTCTCTCTCTTGACTGGGGAATTATTTCTCAAGGGAAGAAAAGGGAAAGATGAAAATGAATTGAATGGAAATGCAAGAGAAATGAGAGTAGAAGTAAAGAAGGTGAGTGCAGTGAAGACACAAGTGAGAAAATGAAAAATGGCCAAGTTAGAAGAGAGGAAAATATGCTCCGGGAGCAAGAGAAATGAATCAGTGATGAAAAACTGTGTTGAATAATGTTCAAGAAAAGAAATGAGGAGGAAGAAAAAACATGAAAGACTGTCGAATAAAGGCGAGACAAAGAGATCTGGGAAATATTATTTCCTAATGTTGAGTTTACTTCCAAAATTCTTTGTGAGAGATTAAGCCAGAAAATAGTTTATCCTTCTTGGTTACAAAGAAATCATTGTGCTATCTGCAAGCAGGAGCACATAATGAAGACCACCTGAATCTGGTAGGTAAAGGGATTATTTCCCTTTGCTCTATCTCCTCTTATTTTAGTAACTCCAACCCCTTCTTGCTCAGTTTCCATGTTCATTAGGGCAACCTCCACTTTTGGTGCAATTACAAAAACACAAAACAAGTTCTGTGATCACAATACTCTTATGGAGAAATTACCATACATATTCTTGTGCGGATTCTTATAACATTTCTGTGAGTTGAGTGGGAGACAGATGGGTTGTTTAGTATCTTTCTTTAACATCTGGAAAAACTAGGGCACAGAGAGATGTTAGATGGGGTGAGTCCAATCTCCTGTTTTAGTACTGATGGGCCAAGACAGACCCAGAGGCAGCCAGCCAGTCTTCTCAACAGAAGACATTACATTCCTATGGGCAGTACAATTCCCTTGTCCCTTATTTGCTCTGAAACCAAAACAAAATTGAACCCAAACCTTTCAAACACACTGTCCTTATCATGTAATTTGCATGTTTCTGTTTTTTTAAAAAAGTCAATTCCTGTTTAAATTATAAATGTGCTTGCATCTCAAAGAAATACAGTACTGCAGTAAACTCCATAATTCAAAATGAAAGGGAAAACAGACATTTGGAATAATAAGATTAGTAATGAATTAGTGAAAAAACAAAAACAAAAACAAAATCAAGTAACATACCTAAATAATTATCAATTTCTAAAGAGTACAACAAAAATACCTTAAAAGCATAAAATATTGCTGAACATGATTCAGTCTTTTGTGGAAGGGGGTCAGTGAGGAGTGGTATGAGTATATTTGTGTATGTATATGTGTGTGTGTATGTGAGAAAGAGAGAGAGAGATTGACAGAAAGAGAGCAAAAGAATGAGAGGGACAGAGAGAAAAACAGGGTGTGTGTGTGGAAATGTGTTATGAAGCACAAATGAGCATGCAACTAATAACACCTTCATGTAGTCAACCCTGGTTCAGCCATACCCTATAAAAATGCCCTATCTGGGAGTTTTGTGAACCTTGATTCCTTGTCAAATTAGCCCAGCTTTGTGCATGAACTAAGTACTCTGTGTGAGTTAAACCTGGAGTTGCCCTAAGGACATATTTCAAGGTGACTCAGGAATGACCCCCTACCCCATTGCTCCAAAGTCCTCTCACCTCACCCTGGGGCTGAGAAGAAGATGTGGACAGGTCTGGTAGGTGAGGGAAAGGTAGAAAGAAATCCTCAACACATTTTCCTTCCCTATCCTCGCTTTCCCCCTTGTTCTATTACTCAAGGTTTCCAGTTCCTCTTCTACCTACCTCCAAGCTACAGCTCTCCCTGGTACCCCTAGTACCCTATGCACAAAGGACCAGCCAACACCACTAATAATGAACAAGAAACCTCTTGAGTTTATCCAGTGTATTTTCCCTCCAAAAGCTTATTCCAACTTTTTTCCACATATGTCATCACTTAAGTTCATTAATGAGCAGTAAATCAGCAAATTGAGTTTGTCTCAGTCTGATGGTTTATGCTGAAAACTGCCTACTGCTCTTAGGATCTTAAAAAAAAAAATTATTGCCTATTCAGGTTCAGAAAGAAGTTTGAGGTGCTTATAGCCCCTAATGGCGAAAGAAGTCATTATTAATCTGGGAACAAAGAGCTGGAGATAAGAGCCTTTCCTGCATTTCCTGAGTTTTAGAGCCCTAGATGTATTTGAGCTCAAATTTTACACATGAGCCTCGCTGGGCTTGAGCATCTCTGGAACAGTGATTAGTATATTTAAAAAAATGGAATGATATATGATCTCAAAATGTCAAAGGCTGAACTTTCCAAATGAAACCACAGGAAGAACAGAGGGAGAGTGCAGATAGTGTCTTCTGTCCAGCCTTCTTGGTTTTTTGTTTTTTTTTTTTTTGTATGCTATATGGTGAGGTCACATTTCATTATTTTTCCATGTGAGTATCCCATTATTGCAGCACCACTGGTTGAATTACATTTGTTTGTTTGTTTGTTTTTGGGACGTGCATGGACCAGGAATTAAACCCAGTTCTCTCTCCATGGCAGGCAAGAATTCTACCACTGAACTACACTTGCACCCCCACCCCCACCCCTCAGCCATCTTGTTTTCAATCCCTCTTTTAGCCCTGCCCTCCTTGCCTTGTATCAGAATCTGAGAGGTTAATCTTTTCCAGTGCCTTCTCCCTGGGCTCCCTCTCATATTTAAAACTAATAATTAGTATTGTCGAGTTAGTACTCATGTCGAGAATTGTGTAAATCACTTTCTTTAAATCTTCTAATTTAGTTAAAACAACAATCCTGTGAGGTATGGATAGTTATCATTTCCTCATTTTTCAGGCAAGGAAAATGAGGCCCAGAGTGGGAAGACCACCTGGTAAGCTGGGCTAGGGCTGGGGTCTGAACTTCAGCTGATATGACATCAATGGTTGTGGGACTCATAAAAGGTCAGAGGGCCAGCAAATCGGGAGACTCGGAACGGTTATGTAAGTCATGCAGAAGTTGAGTTGGATGTGGCCAGCGAGATGGTATGAGTGTAGGCCGAAAGAAATAATGTGGCAGCAAGGAAGTGTTTCTTTACAGGCCCTTTTACCTTGACTGTAGAGGCATTCTCCTCTCGAAGGTGTCCACGTTACGTTCCCAGGGCTCTGGCTCACACAGAGACACCCTGACCAGAGAGACCAGAGAACTGATGGGTTCACCCCTCTGTCTTCTTTCAGCTTCTGATGAGGTGTCCACGTTACGTTCCCAGTGCTATGGCTCACACAGAGACACCTGACCAGAGAGACCAGGCCAAGGCATGACTGATGGGTTCACCCCTCTGTCTTCTTTCAGCTTCTGATGAATTGACTCCTGAAGAGAGTTCAGGAGCAAGACAGGATTTGGTGGAGTCTGCTGATGAACCACGGTCTTCAGATGAGACAAACGTGCTTCCCTGTCATCATGATGCTGTGCCGTCTAGTTTCTGTGTTTTGTTGTAACAGAAAGAAGACGAACCTCCTTGCTAATTTTTTCCCCTCTTAGGTTCTATGGTGGCAAAGTAACTTTTCATTTCGCAGCTCAACAATTCTTAAGTTGTGTCTCTTCTTCATAGTCCCTTTGAGAATATAAATCTAGAAATGAGATGCAATCCTAAGAAGTTTGGAAAATAAGTTTTTGCATTCCTAGTTGAAAGCCAAACCTGAAACTTTTAGACCTTGGGTGTTGTTTGTTCTCATAGATGATAAGGGGCCCATCTCTTTTCTCTCCTTGTGGGAATGAATTGCTTTCATGTGTTCATCACTTCTGTTCCAGTGAAGCTTTGCCTCTGAACCAAAGCCCTCGTGGCCAACTTCAGGGGACATGCTGACCTTGAAGGCTTATCCTGTGCAATGTCTTATTTTAAATTGTGGTGGGAGAGAGCAAGAGAAGGAGAGGAGGAGAAAGGCCCAGAACCCACAGTTTATAAATCACCCCGTAACACAGCCAGGATGTGAAAGGAACACAGCCAGGGGTTGTGAAAGGAAATAATTTTCATTCCCAGCCCTGGGAGCTACATGAAGCAATAGAACAAAAGCTGCATTCCCCAGAGATTTTCTGAAAGTAAAATGGAAGGGAAAAATGTGAAAATCACCGGAAGGGCAAAAGTTAGGGAAGATATGGAAAACACAGACTTTAGCCAGACGCCTGACTCAGCCAGCTCTCCTGCTTCTGGCTGGAGGTGTAGACACACCGTACACATAGGGAAATATTGGAAATGCTTTCAGAGGCTTCCCCAACCCAAGAAGCCGGGATAGTGAGCACGGGGAAGTGTTTCATGGACTTTGTGTCCGTGTTAGGTGGTAGTGAGAAAAGAAGTGGCTTGGCCCTAAATAATAAAGCACATCTTAAAGGCACAGACAAGCTTGTGTTTCAGGCTTGCTAGTACCTTGCTTGTCCCAAGAGGCAGTTCCCAGAGGGCCCGCACTCCACCTGGCTCTGTTCTGAGCCAATCTCAGGGGAAGGGAAGTGAAGGTGGCTGAGAGTGAATTCCTGGCTCTGTGCTAGAGGGCGGCTGCATCATGTGCCTTGAATTGTGCGGATGCCACCCATAGTTGAGCAGCACCACAGCAAGCCCGAATACGGGGTACAGGCCTGAGAATCTCTGAGAGTCAAGAGCTGTGGGCTCATGTCCAGGCTCCACCACTTGAACATCTTGGTAGCTCAGTTTTGCCAGCTATAAAATGGGGTTAGTGCTGGCTGTCCTGCCTACCTCAGAGGGCTTTTGTGAAGATCGAGTGAAGTAGAAGAGCACAGAAATGATGGTGATTCTCCCAATGCTAGTAGCGTTTAATGTTTATTGAGCATCAACCACGTGTCAGGCACTAGGCCTTCAAAAACATTGCGTATTAGTTCCCATCTTGACCATAAGCCTGAAAGATAGGTCTTTCAGTCTCTCCTTGACAGTTGAGGAAACTGAGACTCGGGAAGATTCAGTAGCCCAATGTCACACAGCTGGTGAGGAGCCAAAGCTCAGTGTTGTTATAATACCGAGTGGGGCATGATAGCATGGAGGGGCAGGCCCCGGGGCCAGTAGAGTTAGCTTTGAGTCCTGGCTCTACCACGCACCAGCTGTGTGACTTTGGGAATATTACTTAACCTCTCTGTGCTTCTGTGTGCTTTTTGTAAAATGAGGGATAACCGAAGACCTGCCTCGTAGGAGTGTTATGAGAATTAAAAGAAATAGATACGGAGTGCTGAGAAGAGTTTCCCCCCCACAGTAAGCACTTTTAAATGTTAGCATTTTTGAATTTTTAAATAATGCTCCTATTGGAAGCATCATTGGGAGAATCACCTAGATATGAAAAGGCTAAGCCAGCAGTTCTGAGAAAATGAAACAAATGAAAAAGTGAGAAATTTAGGAAAAACTAAAAGTTATAAAAGACGATAAGTAATGTATTACATTCTTTATTTCAATAGCAAACAATATTTATATAGTGTAATAAAGAACCCAATGCATATGGAATGTAACCAATGATAGTGATATAGGATAAAATTCTCTCGGGAAGATTATGAAAAGGAAAGTGTTCTCATAAGCCACAAGGGCAAATCCATAGATGATGACTAGAATTAGTAAATCAGGACAGAATCATGTATGTATTATTTAGAATATTGAGGTATATAAACAAACAGCTAAAAAAAAGAAGAAGAAGACGTCAGTGGTATCCTGGGAACGAACACTGTATTTTTTTTGTGATAAGCTTTTTCACACCTTTTGACTTTTAAACTCTGTGCATGTATTATTTGGATAAAAGTAATCTTTAAAGTCTCATTTTCTTTATGCAAAGATACTGCATGAGCTATGTGCCTATTCTTGTTCATAAAAAACTAATTTATTCTCTAAATGTGTGCCATGGAGAAATACCTGACAATTTTTATAAGGAATACGCATTTTTTAAAAATCTGTTAAAATTGTTTCACCTCCGTGAAATTTAGAAGCAGTGGTGTTCCTTAAATTATGTCTTTTCTTCATGCTTAACAGCTACTTTTCGTTAAAGAAATAAGGTTTACATTTTATTTTATAGACGATGAAAGAGGTCATCTTATAGATTTTTATTAGCTTTAATAGAATAATAAAAATTTTAAAGCAGTGAAAAAAAAAAGCTCCTATTGTTCTATGTACTCTGGAAAAACAGGTTTTTAAACCAAATACGTTTCTGTGGGTGTGGACCCATTGTGAGTAGGACTTTTGGAGGAGGTTACTTCAGTTAAGGTGTGATCCAGGATGGGCCTTAATCTTATTTCTGGAGTCTTTATAAGCAGAGTGAAATTCAGACAGGTAGAGAGAAAGCCACAGAGGGAGCAGCCAGAGGCTGAAATTCAGTGGAATCTGGAAGAGGAGGGCGAGGCCAGGAGAGGCTGCTGTCAGCACTGCCATGGGATGGAGGAGCCAGGACCAGGGATTGCCACCGGTCAGTCCCAGAACGCCAGACTTCGAGACACTTTGGTTTTGGATTGTCTCTTAGCCTCAAAACCATGAGCCAATACATTCCCATTGGTCAAGCCGACCCATTGCATGGTAGCTGCTTGAGAAGCCCAAGGAAACTAAAATAGCCCCACACTAATACAAGGCGTTAATAATAGGGCATATTATTATTATGACAGAATAGTATATTTTATGCATGATTTTTCTGTAAGCCCCTAATAAGTTTTCTGTAAACTTCTCTATTAAAAAAAAAACTGTTCTCATCAAGTTGTCTCACTACTAAAGTGGGGGCAAAGCAAGAAGATACAGTTCACAATTCTTGCTACTTTCCCTCTCGTCTCTTCTTCAAGATCCTTTCTCTCAGTTGTAGACTTATGAACAAGGTGAGGTGGAAGCATTGCCTGTTAGCTGAAGAGCTAAGAAGTTGTTCCATGGGCTGCTGGGTTTTCTGTTTTGTTTTTGGAAAGAGAAGAGCAGGACCCTTGGGCCTTGGCTCCCAGCTGGCAGTTTTGCTTTGCTTCCTTGACTCCAAGCGCATGTGCCAATTTAAGATGCACAGCCATACCTAAGGCTGCCAGAGACTGGGAAGCAGGTGCCTGGTCCTGGTTTAAAATGGAGAGGATTTTGCCCCATGTTTATTATGATTGAAATAATCGTTCCCAGCTGTAAAGGAATGACTAACTCTTCTTGCACTTTGTACCCCTCTGGAGCCAACTATTTATCCTTTTACATAAACACTGGTGGAGACGAACTTCAGGTGCCCGGGAGAGCTAGCCAAGCTGAAGACGTGACCTGAGAGCTCCCAGCACTCCCAAGAGAGGCTTCTTTCTTTCTTGGAGCACAGCTGGGGGCTGTGAATTCCCACTACGAGGGCAGATCCAATCGTGGGTCCTGGCACCTCTGCATGCCTCTGTCAACGCTACGTGCCAACCCCGGCATCTGGCGGTCTGCCTGACATCCATCGGCTGGCATCTGGCTTCCACTCTAGGTAACAGGCTTTTGTTTATGAGCAGCGAGTGCTTCACTAAGCAGGCAAGGCAGAATGACTCCAGCCCGAGCCTCCTCCAGGCCCAGGAACTTGAGGAGGGGTGCCCCGCCACACCTACACCCTGTTAGGTTCACTTTCCCCCCTTGCCCTGGGGCAGCAGCCCAGCTGCGTGGCAGACTGGGATCCAAGCAGATGGCTGGTCCGCCTTCCGACATGGTACCCGGGCCAAGGACTTTTACGAACTCACACTGAAAGAGGAGGACGCTTTCTGCATTAAGGATGTGAAAACACTGCCCGCCATCCTAACCTATGCACCTGCAGGGCTTAATCCCCTGGCTTCTACTGCCAGCCCCTGCCCCTCCTTCCAGCCCCATTAAACACCCAGCCTCTGTGCACCATTAGCTCCTAGAGGCAAAGCTCTGGACTTCAGTGGGGAGACCCCTAGATGCCCGGGCACCCGTCTCTGCACAGCTTTATCCTCCCTGGACATCTGAGCTCAGTTTGCGTGTCCCTGGTCCTGGCTGCGAGACCAGCAGCTCACCCGCGGTTTGGACCACAACTTGCTCATTCTTTACAACAACCTCCCTCCGCCTCCCCCGCCCCTTCTCTTTTTCACCCTTTCTGTCTTTTCCAACTTTCCTTCAGCTTGAGTTGTGTGTGAGAGAAAGGAGGAGAAAATCGTGTGCCTGGCTGAGGAGTGAGATCATTTCTCTCCCCTCTTAGCAGGCTGGCTGGCTGCTTCTCGGGGTTATTGGGATAAAGCAGAGAAAGTTCGCTTTCCTCAGAGAGCCATCTGGCCTCAACAGACTCACGCTGATGCTAATCTGTTGGTTTCTTTTCCTTTCTTCTTCTCCTTTTTTTATTATTGTTTCCAAGGAACACTTCATCTGCAGCTGTAAATTCAGACCTGGCTCTTCTGAGGGGGAGCATTCATTGAGTACATATTTATTATCACATGAAGTCTCTCCCTGCCCCCTTTCCTCGGTAGGTGTCAAGAAATCATTGTGATCATTTGGGGGTCTATGTAGTTTTAATGTCAGGCCTGTACTTTCAGATGGAAATGAGGCAATTACGCTTCACATGGAGAGATCTGACAGATGCAGAGGTTTGAGATGCAGAGGCCGTGTCACAGGACAAAGGCGGCCAGCCCTCCCGGGGGACTGTTAAATAAATAGAACATGTTGCAAGAGCCCAGAAAAGCCGAAGAATAATTAACTGTGTGATGAGAGTTCATAGATCCTGTGGCTGTTTAACTTCAAAATGTGATAATGATATGTCAACGAACGGCTTAACTCATCCCTGTGGAGAGAAGGCAGTGGAAAACCTATTTAAAACGTGCATTCAAACACGGGCAGATGCTTCTCAGAGCATCTGTTTTCTGGTTTTCAAAAATGCAAGGCTTCGGAGTGTTTTAACTGGTTTTGCTTCCCCCCTCGGTGTGCTCTGGTCGGCGGAAGGGAAGAGGAAGGCTGTGACGTCATGTCTACCCACCTGGCTGGGTCAGCTTCACATCTGCATTTGGTCTTAGGTAACTAGGAATTCTTGCTAGAGAAATGGGGTGATGATCTCACAGTGGTTACTGCAGGCTGCATACTTATCATGGGCCAGGCGTCCAGCTGCGCGCTTACCTGCGTGGCCTGCTGAGGCTGTATCAGTACTATCACATTTTATGGATGGGGAAACTGAGGCACAGAGGTCCACGGAAGAACCAGGCTTTGGACCTGGCTCACCCGCCTCTGGCCTTCACGCTCTCCGATGTTCCCTTTGAGCACAGTTTTATCAGATGGTAGGAAGAAAGCTGGCGACTCCCGCATGCATTGTAAAGCACATCTTGTGTCAGAAACATGTATTTTGAATATACAAGGGAGACCGAAACAAAAGTTAAAACTTATTTTTACCCTGTAAAATATCCAGCCGTTTAAACAAAAGGTTAATTTGGGCTCTGAAATATGCAATAAAATTTGTCACACAATGTGTGCAAAATTGTTGGTAAATTAGCTTATTTTACCAAAAAGTAAAATAGATATTTTAAACACTGGCTATTGCTCTTGTCTCTTGTGGAGGAAACACAGATGGAGCAGGCTGTGGATTCCAGTAGCCCCTTAATTTCCACATTAAGCAGCTGCCTTGATTGCACTAAAACTGATCGCCAATTAGAATGGGGGGAAAAGAAGGGAAGGCATTTTACTTTTCAAAAAAGTATTTTTTAAATGGAGCATATGATTAAGCATAAGAAAAGCAAAATAGGTGTACACAGGAATCTCTACTGCTTTCCCAGATTCAACAAGTGCCATTTTGAAAGTTCAAGAGGCTCCATTGTGGAGAAAATACACTAATTAAACACCACTGGAGGTGTCGGGAGACAAGTCGTCTACTAATTTACTAGTGACTAATAAACACCAGTCACCCTCACATCGTCCTCCAATCACGATTGACTTGACTTATTCAGGGTTAGAAAAACATTTAGGGGGGTTCAAAAGATTTAGACCAACAGCTTTGCCCTATGTTAGGCAAACAATTAGATTTCGGCTTAAGGAGGAATTACTTTTATTTGTTTTCATCTTTAATGCACTTGTTTGAAAACATTAGTATAATAAGCTTCATTGCAGAAACGAAAAATATCAATGATGAGTCCCGTCCAATAACTACCTTAATTAGAAAGGATTGACCCCCTAGTGATAAGCACAAAAGATCTAGAAGTCACAAATCACCCAAACATAGATTATTCAAAAGCTGAAGAAAGCAACAGGAACATACCTGTGGCTGGAATTACCAGAGCCCTTGGGACCGGCCAAACTGAACAACCTTGGCTGTGCCTTGTTCCATAGAACCCAAATGCTAAAGATTGAAGAGGAGAGAAATGAAGAGAAGAAAATGGGAAAAGCAATCAAAGTCAGCATTTAAAAATCAGGAAGAACTAAAATTGAAGTTGTCCCCTAAAATACATGTCATAGCCAATGCAATTAGCAGATTATATCTTTCCACCAAAAAATTTGTTTAACGCTTCATTACAAGTTCTTAGCACAACAAAGGCAAACAAAAAGCAAGATCAACTTATGAGGGGGACCTCTAACACTTTTCCAGATACAACAAGTCCCATTTTTAAAGTCCAAGATACCCAAATGGTAGAGAACATTTGTGAGTTAAACAAAACCTGAGATGTCTTCTGATTTGCCTGTGATTCATGAACATCAGACATACTTCCTCTTCTCTCCATCACAAGTCATTTTAATGTCCCAAATGTAGAAAATCATTTAGAAAACCATTCAAAATCTTTTTTGGCCATTAATGTATCTTATGATAGGAAAAAACACACACACAAACGAAAAACAACACTGTTTAAAGAAGAATTCGTTTTGCTTTTTTCTTCTCTTTTTCTTCTGTTTCTCTCCTCTCTTCTTTCTTCCTTCTAACACATTTATTTGAAAATATGATTATACTAATCTGTGATTATGACTTTTGCACAATTGTTTGGCAAAGGTGGGCTTCATCTATGTATGTGTGTATGTACACGTATGGGTGTGTATTTGAATATTAATACCCCTCAAGTAACAGATGCATGTGACTAAGCATGTATATAACCATAATGCCTAAGCATCTTAAGAAAAGCAAAACTGATTGCTGGCCAAAGAGGGTAGAGTAATTAGTGGGGATGCAGCAGTGAGGGAAAGTTTGCCAGAACTTTCCCAGAAAGTCATATCGGGATCCTTACACCTGATCATGGACAACAGAAACTTTGAAAAGCCGTGCCACTGATCACAAGAATAATAAATGAGATAATGGACAGACCATATAAACAGCACGTGTGGGATTTTTCAGATTATACCCCTCCAATCTCTGAGAAATCATTTCAGAGTGAGCCACAATTAGTCATGGAAGTGAACTGACCCCAGATGGATCAGAATCCATTTGGAAAAAGAAAGAAAAGAGCCACCAATTTAGCTCAAAATGTTAATAGTGGCCATCTTTAGAAACTGGAATTATGGGTGTTTTATTTTTCTTGCTCATGTTTTTCTGATTATTATTATTATTATTATATTAATTCAAATAATAGTGTGATGGGTTTTCAGCATGATGCTTAAATGAGGGGGTCCTGGGTCAAACTACTTGTTTGGATTCTGGCTCTCTGGATGACTGGTTTGTACAAATCACTTCCCACCTTTGGACCCTTGATTTTCTTTCTGGAAAAAATGGAAACCATCATTGTTCCTACCTCGATAGGTTATTACGATGATTTGTGAGATAATACTTGCAAAGCACGGAATGTCTTGTACATGTAAGTGTGCAATACATGTTAAATATTTAAGAAAAAGCCTGATAGGGTCCATGTCTGCAGGAAAAGTAGAAATTCTAAATCTCATTAATGAGGCCAATATGACTTTGAAAAGTCACCTTGTTTGATCACTTGTTATACTTGAGCTCCCCTCCAGTTCCTTCTCTTTCCAAACTTTCCTGTGTTTTTCATTTATGGCAATCTGGCTACCTAAAGTAATTTTATTGGTTTATGTACTTGTTTATTGTCATTCCTCCCACTAGAATATAGGCTCCTGAAGACAAGAACTATTTGCCTTTTCGATACTGTATCCCTTAGGATGGAGAACAATGTCTGGCTCACACTAAGTAGGCGACTTTTAAAGGTTGACAAAGTTCGAAAGAAATGCCTCAATAAGAAGAGGCAATTATGTTCTAAGAAATACGGGTACCAGCAAAGAGTGAAAATTGATCTGTTGCTTCTAAAATGTCTCAAGGGAGTGACATCTCATGTTTGTGTTTCTCCAGGCAAATAATTTTGGTAGTGTGCTATTGAATGCTTTACAACAATATGCAGGTAATGAGCACTGATTTGAAAACTTTGCCAGTTCCTGTGGTGTAAATCTACCCACCATGGCTGATTTCAAGCTGACTTGCAATACTCCTGAATATTTAATAATGGCTTTCATGAACACACTACTGGGTAAACTTCTATTTTGAGACTTTAAATATCCTAAATTGCATATCAAATGGTAGTTTGGGTTGGACAGACAGTGACACAAATCTACTCCTCTCCATGATCTGATGCAATGTAACCAGTGTAATAGTAGCTGAAACTAGACATATGGCCAAATGGTCCATTTTCTAAGTTGAGTTTATTACTTTGGTGGTAAAATGTAAGACTCCTTGAAATTTAATGGGATTTAAAAAATAGAACTCACCATTACTTCCCCAAATGACTCCAATTACCTTGAGGAAATGAGCAAGGTTGAGCATCTATGAGTTTCTTTAAGATGCAAATGTTTTCTTACTAGTCAAAATAATATTCAAAGCATACATTACAAAGTCTCTCTCTCACCCCTTCCCTATCTACCCATTCTCTTCATTATTGATAATCATGTCTATTGACTTCTTGTCTATATTTTCTTTATGAAAATACAAGGAAACAGAAATAAATACTTTTCTTCCCCATTCCTTTTTTTTTACATGGAAGGTACTGTACTGTTTACAATGACCTGCACTTGGCTTTTATCATGTAAAAAAAAAGTGAAGTTTTTCCATGTCGGTATATGAAGAGCTTCCTTATTTGTTTTTACAACTGCATATGTTTTCATTATACATTCAAGATGGCACCAAATCCTTTGCTCCTCCTCCCACTGAGGGGCAACTGAAATCCCCTTATCCTTGGATATGTGCTACCTTAGTGGCCTATTTGACCAATAGAATATAGTGGAAGTTGCTAGGCCAGTCCTTAAGAGATTGGCTGTTTCCACCTTCTGCCACTTGGAACATTCATTCACTTTGGGGGAAGCCAGTTGCTTTTACAGAAGCCTGATACCCTGAGACCACCATGCTGTGAGGAAGCCCAAGCAGTCATATGGCAGGGCCACATGGAGCAAGATACTCAACCAGTTCCCAGCTTTTTCAGCTTGAAATTTAATGGGATTTAAAAAATAGAACTCACCATTACTTCCCCAAAAGACTCCAATTACCTTGAGGAAATGAGCAAGGTACACACCAGCCACACACCAGACAGGGAATGAAGAAGGCTGTTGAGCCCTTAGATGATTCCAAGCCAACCAAGATCTGTCTGAAACTGCATGAGAATTCCCAAGTGAGAACCTCCCCACTGTGGCTGCTCCACCCACAGAACAGTGAGATAATAAATTGTAATTCTAGCCACCATATTTTGAGGTAATTTGTTGCATAGCAATTGGTCACCTGAACACATTTGTTCACAGTTTATTTAATTAGTTCCTTATAGATGAACACTTAGGTTGTTTTCAATCTTTTGTTATTTTAAAAAATAACATGTGCCCTTCTCTGGAAGGGCACATGATGAACATGGCATCATCTACTAGTTTTCTCTCCTGGCTTCCTATTTCATGAAGCTCCCCAGGAGGCATTTTCCTTCTTTATCTTCAAGAGTTGCTGGCTGGTGAACTCTCTGCTTCTTGTGGCTTATGGTGTGTCTGACTCTGTGCTAGGAAGTATACATAGGTTAATATTCCTGGGAGATAGAAATTATTATAAACTCCATTTTAAAGACCTGAGGAATGAAGTTCAAAGAAATTACAGGATTTATTCAATATGGTAGAGCCAGGTTGGAAATCCTGGTCCTTTTCAATCTTTTCTTCTCTGCTCTCTCTAAATCTCCAAAATATTTTCTCTTTTATAGGATTCCAGTAAACTAATCAAGACCCACCCGAATGGGTGGAGACACGTCTCCGTCTAATCCAGCTTAACAACCACTCTTGATTGACTCACATCTCCAGGGAGATGATCTAATTACAGTTTCAAGCATACAGTACTGAATAGGGATTAGAAGAAATGGCTGCCTTTGCAAAATGGGATTAGGTTTAAAACATGGCTTTTCTAGGGTACATACATCCTTTCAAACCAGCACAGGCTACAGTTTTAAAATTCTACCAGCAATGAATGAGTGTTCCTCTGTCTCTCCACATCCTCTCCAACACTTGCAGTTTTCTCTCTTCTTTTTTTCTTGGCACGGGCAGGCTCTGGGAATCGAACCTGGGTCTCTGGTATGGCAGGCGAGAATTCTGCCACCAAGCCATCATTGCCCATCCATTTTCTCTTTTTTAAATATTAGCCATTCTAGTAGGTATGAAATGATATTTCATTGTGGTTTTGATTTACATTTCCCTAATAGCTAGTGATATTGAACATCTCTTCATATGCTTTTTTAGCCATTTGTATATCCTCTTTGGAGAAATGTCTATACAAGTCTTTTGCCCATTTACAATTGGGTTGTTTGTCCTTTTATTGTTGAGTTATAGGAGTTCTTCATATATTCTGGTTATTAAACCCTTATCAGATATGTAGTTGCCATATATATTCTCCCATTGAGTAGTTTACCTTTTTACTTTCATGACAAAGTCCTTTGATACACAAAAGTTTTATATTTAATTTTGAGGAGGACCCATTTATCTATTTTTTTCTTTTGTTGCTTGTGCTTTGGGTTTAAAATCTAAGAAATCATTGCCTAAAAGATGCTTCCCTCTGTATTCATTTAGGAGTTTATGATCCTTGTCCTTATATTTGGGTCCATGATCGATTTTTAGTTAATTTTAGTATATGGTATGAGATAAGGGTCCTCATTCATTCTTTTGCATGCAGATATCCAGTTCTGCCAGCACCACTTGTTGAAGAGCCTATTTTTTCCCAATTGAATGGAATTGGTGACCTTGTCACAAATAAATTGGCAATAGATATTAGGATCTATATCTGAACTCACATCTCGATTCCATCAGTTAAAATATCAATCCTTGTGCCAGATCTTTGCTGTTTTGACCCCTGTAGCTTTGTAATAAGTGTTAAAGTCAGGAAGTGTGAGTCCTCCAACTTTGTTCTTTGTTTTCAGGATGCCTTTGGTTAGTCAAGACCCCTTATCCTTCCAAATAAATTTGATAATTAGCTTTTCCATTTCTACAAAGTAGGCATTTTGATTGGGATTGTGTTGATTGAGAATTGTTATTGGGTAGAATTGATATCATAATGTCATTTAGTGTTCAATACATGAACATGGAATTTCTTTAGGTCTTCTTTGATTTCTTTTCGCAGTTTGTGTAGTTTTCTGTGTACAATTCCTTTATATCCTTGGTTAGATTTATAACTAGATATTTGATTATTTTAATAGCTATTGAAAATGGATTTTTTCCTTGATTTCCAACTCAGCTTGCTCTTTACTAGTGTATAGAAACACTACTTATTTTTACATGTCGTTTTTGAACCCACCATGTTGCTGATTTCATTTATTTCCTCTAGTAGCTCTGTGTTGATTTTTCAGAACTTTCTATACATTGGACCAGTCATTGGCCAATAATGAAAGTTTTACTTCTTTGTGCTGCATTGAAGCTGTTATATACCCCAGAAAAGGTCATATTCTTTTAATCCATTCTTGTGGGTGAAGATCTATTGTGGGTGGGAACTTTTAATCAGGTAGTTTTAATTAAGATGTGTTCTAACCAGTTCAAGGGGAGTCTTAATCCTTTACTGGAATCCTTTACGAGGATAAAAGACAGAAAAACCAAATGAGCTCAGAGAGAAACACCTAGAGAAGTTTGAAGAGAGCTTAGAAAAAAAGCCCCTGGAGAGAGAAAAGCCCTGGAGCTGCTAAGAGAGGCCCCACAGAAGCACAGAGAGGAGGTCACTACCAGAAGCTGAAAGCAATGGACCTGGGGGTGAAGAACCCTGTGCCTTCCCATGTAACAGAGGTGTCCCAGATGCCAGGGATCTTTCTTCAGAGAAGGTATGGTCCTGTTGATGCCTTAATTTGGATATTTTCATGGCTTTAGAACTTAAATTTGTAAACTAATTAATTCCCATTGTAAAAGCCAACCCATTTCTTGTATACTGCATTCTGGTAGCTTTAGTAAACCAGAAGATTCTTCCTTTCTGATTTGCAGGTCTTATAGTTCTTTTTCTTGCCTAATTGCTCTGACTACACCTTCCAGTGCAATGTTGAATAACAATGGTGACAGGAGGCATCTTGTCTTATTCCAGATCTTAGAGGGAAAGGTTTCAGACCTCCACCATTGAGTATAAGGTTAGCTTTATATTTTTCATATATGCCTTTTATCAAGTTGAGGAAGTTTAGACTTAGAAACCTATTTTTCTAAGTGTTTTTATCCAGAAAGGATCCTGAACTTTGTCGAATGCCTTTCTGCAGCAATTGAGATGATCATGTGTTTTTTTCCTTCATTTTGTTGATGAGATGCATTAAAACAATTAGTGAATTGTTTTCCTTATGTTGAACCACCCTTACCTGGGATAAAACCCACTTTACTAGCATATAGGAACACTACCTTTTTTTATGTGTTGGTCTTGTACCCACTACATTGCTGATTTCATTTATAATTCATGTATAATTCTTTTGATGTGCCACTGGACTTGATTTGCAACGATTTCATTGAGAATATTTGCATCCTTATTCATAAGAGAAATTGATCTGTAATTTTATTTTCTTGCAATATCTTTATCTGGCTTTGGTATTAGGGTGATGTTGGCCTCTGTTTTAGTTTGCTTAAGTTGATGAAATGCGATATACCAGAAATGGATTGGCTTTTCAAAATGGAAATTAATTAGCATACAAGTTTACACTTCTAAGACCATGATAATATCCAAATTAAGGCATCGATAGGATGATGCTTTCTTCCTGAAAAAAGCTATGGTCATCTGGGACACCTCTGGCACATGGGAAGGCACATGACAATGTCTGCTAGTCCTTCTCTCCTGGGTTTGGTTGCTTTCAGCTTCTGGCTTCAGTGGCTTTCTCTCAGTTTCTCTGGCCTTTTTCTTTTATCCTCTTATAAAGCACTCTAGTAAGAGGATTAAGACCAATCTTGAATGAGTTGAATGTGTTGGTCTGAGGCTTTTGTGCATCCCAGAAAAGCCAGATTCTTTTGGTTCTGGTCCAGTCTTGTGGGGCCAACTTATTGTTAGGGTGGAGCCTTTTGATTAAGTTGTTTCCATGGAGATGTCACCCATCCAACTGTGGGTGGGATTTTGAAAAAATATTTTTATTGAGATATCTCCATGCACATACAGCCCATCAAAAGTATAAAATTAATGACACAATATCATCACATAGTTGGGTTTTCATCACCGTGATCTTTTAAGAACATTTGCATCACTCCAGAAAAAGAAATTAAAAGGAAAAAGACAAAACCCATTCATCTCATACCTCTTACCTCTCCTTCTCATTTACCACTAGTATTGCAATCTACCCAATTTTTTTTTTACCCTCAATCGCCCTCCGCATTATTCATTTTATTGTCTTTATTTTTTACTCATCTGTCCATACCCTGGATGAAGGGAGCATCAGACACAAGGTTTTCACAATCACCTGGTGATTGTAAAAGGTATATAGTTATACTATCATCTTCAAGAACCAAGGCTACTGGCTAAAAGGAAAAATCTGAGATGATGGTATGGTAGCCCATGACAAACTCTTGGATCTGTTCTGTAACTACTTTGAAAACTATTGCTTTTCTCCTTTCTTTGCTTGGTATATTTGTTATATTTTACAATAAAAAAGTTAAAAAAAATAAAAAAGAATCAAGGCTACCAGAATATAGTTCTACCATTTCAGGTACTTCCCTCTAGCCACTCCAATACACCACAAACTAAAAAGGGTCATCTATGTACTGCATAAGAATAACTTCCAGGATAACCTTTCAAATTTGTTTGAAGTCTTTCAGCCACTGAAACTTTATTTCGTCTCATTTCTCTCTTACCCCTTTTGGTCAAGAAGACTTTCTCAATCCCATGATTCTGGGTCCCATCTCATCCCTGGGAGTCATGTTCCATGTTGCCAGGGAGATATAACCTCCTGGGCATTATGTCCCACATAGGAGAGAGGGCAGTGGGGTCAACTGCGAAGTTGGCTTAGAGAAAGAGGGCACATCTGACCAACGAAAGAGATTCTCTGGGGGTGACTCTTAGGCATAATTATAAGAAGGCTTAGCTTACTCTTTGCAGGAATAAGTTTCAAAAGGGCAAACCCCAAGATCGAGGGCACAGCCAGTTGAACTGGTTGTCCTCACTGCTTGCAAGAACATTTCCTCCTTGTTCCCCAGTCCCCCAAGGGGACTGTGCAAATACTTTCTTATTCCCTGCCCAAATTATTCTGGGCTGTACTCGGGCATCACACTAACCTGTACAAACCAACAAGAACTCATGCCTTATTCAAGATTCCATGTAGTTAGGGTGTTCAAATAAACTGACCATACAAGTTAAATTAGATAACGTGCTACCGAAAACATAAATTTTGTACCTAAGAAACATCTCTTCCTTTAATCTCACACAGAAGTTGAAGTTTTAAAATGTAGACTACATCATCCTTTATCCTGTATTCTGATTTATCTTAGGGTTGGGACCTTTTGCTTAGGTGGTTTCTATGGAAATGTGTGTGTGTTGCGTTTCTTGGACATGTCTTTCATAGAAGTTGGGGAATTTTGGGTCATTATTCCCTCACATATTCTTTCTGCCTTTTGGGACACCCATGACATGTTTATTTGTATACTTCATGCTGTCATTCAACTCCCTGAGACATGCTCAATTTTTTCTATTATTTTATCTATCTGCTCTTCTGGCTGTATGATTTTGATTGTCTTGTCTTCCTGATTCTATCTTCTGCCTGCTCAAATCTGCTGTATGTGCCTTGCATGTATTTTTTTTATCTCTGCTATTGTGCCTTTCAGCCCCATAATTTGTTTCTTTATATACTTTCAAATCATTCTTTATGCTTGCACATTGTCTTCTTAATATCATTTAGCTCTTTATCCATATTTTCCCTCATCTCCTTGAATTGGTTCAGGAGATTGGTTTGAACTTCCTTGATTAGTGTTTCCAAATTCTGGTTCTCCTCTGATGTTTTAATTTGTTCCTTTGACTGAGCCATATCTTCCAGATTCTTAGTATGGCTTGTAAGTTTTTGCTCATTTCTAGGCATCTGAATATCTTGATGAAGTATCTCTGAAGGTCAGTTTCTCCCTTTTGTCTAGAGTTACATTGCTGATTGGCTTTGTGTTCAGGCTCTTCTTTGATGCTTGATTGAACTTATTATAGATCTTTAAAGTAGATTGTGTTCAACTGTTCATATATCTCACCTCTTCTTCATCTGATTCTTCTTTTTTATTTTTAACTTTTTTATTGTATAGTATAACATACATACAAAGAAATAAAAAAGCAATAGTTTTCAAAGCGCTCTTCAACAAGTAGTTACAGGACAGATCCCAGAATTTGTCATGGGCTACGATAGGATACTCTCATATTTTTCCTACTAGCTGCTCCAGAATATAGGAGGCTAGAAGGCTTAAATAATTTTTATCATTTCAACTGTCTTTTTTCCTTCTTTTTTTTGTGAAAAATAACATATATACAAAATATAAATATAAATTTCAAGGTACAGCATTACAATTAGATGCCAATCAGATTTTGGCATGGGTTACAATTCCACAATTTTAGGTTTTTACTTCTAGCTGCTCTAAAATATTGGAGACTAAAAGAGATATCAATTTAATGATTCAGCATTCATATCTTATCTTCTCTGTGTAACTCCACCATCACCTTTGATCTTTCCATCCTTCTCTTTAGGGGTGTTTGGGTTGTGGGAATTCTAAATTTTTCATATTAAAAAAAAGTCACTAATATGGGGTAGGGAGATGGAACTATCTGATGTTCTGGAGAGGCTGGGCTAGGTTTCAGGACTTATCTGGACCAGGGACCCATATAGAGGTTGTAGGTTTCTGGGTTACTCTAGTGCATGGAACCCTTGTGGAACCTTATCTATTGCCCTCAGTGTTCTTTAGGATTGGCTGGAATGGTCCTGGTTGGGGGTTGGTAACAAGGTCTAACTGACGCTTGCATAAGAGCAGTCTCCAGAGTAGCCTCTCAACTCTATTTGAACTCTCTCTGCCACTGATACTTAATTAATTGCACTTCTTTCCCCTCTTTTGGTCAGGATGTAATTGTTGATCCCACGGTGCCAGGTCTGTATTCATCCCTGGGAGTCATCTCCCATGATGCCAGGAAGATATTCACCCCTGGATTTTCATGTCCCACATAGGGGGGAGGGTAATGATTTCATTTACAAATTTGGGCTTAGAGAGACTGAGGCCAAACCTGAGCAACAAAAGAGGTCCTCCAGAAGTAACTTTTAGGCATGCCTATAGGTAGGCTAAGCTTCTCCACTACTTACATAAGCTTCACAAGAGTAAGCTTCATGATCGAGGGCATGGCCTATTGATTTGGGTGTCCCTAAAGTTTGACACAGTATCAGGGATTCCCTGATAGTAAGGTTTAATAGTTCCATATTCTTTCTCCCATCCCTGAGGGGACTTTGCCAATACTTTTTTATTATCTACTTAATATACTTTAAGAAGTATCCAGGCATTACAATAATCTATACAGGATTAAAAGACCTCTTTCTTATTCTGTGCTCCTTGTGCTTCTTTTAATCTGATTCTTGACCTAAATATGTGGTACTATTTTTAAGATTGCACTGTTTGTGCAATTGTTTCCAGGAGAAAGCTTCTATTCCTTTGTTCTTTCTCTAAGAATCTTGATCTGCTCTGTTTGTTTTCGTACAAATTTTCTCCCTAGCTTCTAGATTTGTTTAAATTAACTCCCACAAACAGTACCTGCTTTTCCTTATACTTTTCAGTTCTTGGAACCAACCTGTATTATAGCGGTTCAGTTTAAATTGTCCTCCTTTTTTTCCACGAGGCTTTTATGCCTTCAGTTTTTTTCCATGCTAGAGTATACTGCCCTGGGGAGCCATATTGGGTCAATCTAGAAGAGGGGGCAACTCCAGAAAAATCTGTTTTGCATTTAGGTGGTCTAGCCAACAGAAACTGGATTGAGTGAGATACATCTTGCCAACAGTTCTGTCACAGGCTCTTTTTTTTTTAATACACCTGGGGGCACTTTTGTATGCAGCACTACTTAGAGGCTTGTGTTCCACCCAGGGTCCCTGTGTCTGGATTTGTGTGGGATTCTAACTCATTGCTGTGAGTGACTCTATAATCTGTCTCCATGGTGGGAGGGACCCGGGCTTCTGTGCAACCCCCAAGCTGTACAGGAGGTGGGTCCAGGGTGGAAAATTCCTACCTAATATTTTTTTTTCTTCGATTCAGAACTTTTGGTGCCCCTCTCCCATCTCCACTGTCTCCCAGAGTTCTAAGTAAGTGGGATTTGTCTTTTTATTAGCAGATTATCTGGAGAAACTTTTTCAGGGATGTCTTATGTCACCATGTTGATGACATCACTCCCTCCACAGCACTTCCTTTAAAGCCAGTCTTGTAATCTACTCTTCATGTTGCTTTAGCTTCTGATCATGATGCAAGCAGAATGGATTAACTCTGCTGTTAATCCACTGGTGACTGAATCCACCCTGCTCAGGCTAGTGTTCTGGAAAGTATACTCTAAAAAAGGGTTTTAATTTAACAAACTTTAATAATTTCATCACTTAGACAAACCATCTCTTTTTCAAACAAGCCTGGTTGGGGGAACATCAGTGACCAGTTGGGGGGACTTCAGTGACTGGATTCCATGTATATGAGTCCATTGTACTCATGTACTCCATTGTACATGAGTCTAGAAAGGGTGGAATGTCTGAGATCCCACCCAGAACTGTAAGTCTCCCAAGGTGCAGAAGCCAGTGCCCGGCAGGCTGGTTCCCCGAGGGGTAAGGAAACAGATGTTACTAGTAACAAGGAGCTGGCTCATCCAAGCTGCAGTTGTGGAATCAATTAACAGGCCCTGAGCATAGATAAACCTGGAGTGAGCACTAAAGGAACCTGAAGTTTTGTCCTGGTAGAGATGGAGATGGGGATGATGGAAAAAAACAGCATCATCAACAACAAAAACAGCAACAACAGAGGCTTTTTCAGTTGAACTGCACAAAATGCTGGAAAAGGACTGGTCCCCCAAATAAGGGCTCACATAAAGCCTGGGGACACATAGAGCCACATACTAACTCCAGCTCTTAACTGGGAAAGCTGGGGAGCTGAGGTCTGGCTCTGAAAAGGCTTTTTTTTGCCCCCCCCCCCTTTTTTTCTTTTTTACTTAATAGCTCATTAGATAGTACTACAAGCACTCTCAAGGTTCATCCTGCCCCAGGCAAGGGCAGAAATAAGGCATGTCTAAGAGACAAAGTAAATAGTCAGGTAAATGGGAACAATTCTCTAAAGGATGTATCTTTCCCAAGAAAGGGGGAGTAGAGCCCAGCTTAAGTGGTGACCCTCCTTCAGGGAACTCAGGCCCCAAAGTCTGGAAAACAGAAGCAACCTAAGCCCGCCTTCTACCTCAACCTCAATCTCAATCACACAATTAGCAGGGAAAGGCCACTGAAATGAAAGTCACCACATCATTGGTAGAAAGTGTGGGGAGACAGGTGCCACATGCTAGCAGGATAGGAAAAGCACAGAGTGTAGAGGCTTAGTAGGAAAGCCTGACAATTTGTTGGGTCTCACCCTCAGGAAAACTTGATTCTAGCTACTCTCTCCTCATGAGATGTGGGCTTGTCTGGCCTGGGAAAAGCTGACTGGGGTTGATCATATATGAGAACCTCCTAAGAAAAAGGTTCTATATATACAGGACAAGAAATGGAAAAGCAAGAGCTGAAAATTCTGATCAGTTAAACAGAACCTATGCTAGAGGTCTAAAATAAGTTGAACTGGATGCTGTAGAACAGAAAAAGCTATCCAAAAAGAAAACCCTAGGTGAAAGAGTGAAAACAACCTCCAGAATAAACTAATTAAGGGAATCAAATGCCTAAAGGCCAGCAAAAAACAATGAGTCATGTAAGAAAATTGGCCCAGTCAAAGGAACAAACCAGCACTTCAAATGAGATACAGGAGTAGAAACAACTAATTCAGGATGTTTGAATAGACATGGAAAATCTCATAAAAAATCAGATCAATGAGTTGAGGGAAGATATGGCAAAAGAGCTAAAGTATAAAAGAAGACATTGGGCACACATAAAGAAGAAATTGAAAGTGTGAAAAATCAAATCACAGAAATTATGGGAATAAGTGGCACCATAGCAGAGGGGAAAAAAAACAATGGAGACCTATAACAGTAGATTTGAAGAGGCAGAAGAAAGGATTAGTGAACTAGAAGACAGAACTGAAATCTTACACACAAAAGAAAAGATAGGGAAAAGAATGGAAAAATATAGGCACAGTCTCAGAGAATTGAATGACAACATGAAGCACATGAATATATGTGTTATGGGTACCCCAGAAGGAGAAGAGAAGGGAAAAGGAGCAGAAAGACCAATGGAAGAAATAATAACTGAAAAATTTCCATCTTATATGAAAGACATAAAATTACAGATACTAGAAGTGCACTGTACCCTAAACAGAATAGATCCAAAACACCTACTCCAAGATATTTATTACTCAAATTGTCAAATGTTAAAGACAAAGAGAGTATTATGAAAGCAGCAAGAGAAAAGCAATCCATCACATACAAGGGAAACTTGATAAGACTGTGTAGGTTTCTCAGGAGAAACCATGGAGGCAAGTGATATGATATATTTAAGATTCTGGAGGAGAAAAATTACCAACCAAGAATTCTATACCCAGCAAAACTGTCCTTTAAAAATGAGGGAGAGATTAAAATATTTTCAGATAAACAATCACTGAGAGAATTTGTGACTAAGAGACAAGCTCTACGAGAAATACTAAAGGGGGCACTAACAGGCAGATAGGAAAAGATTGGAGAACAGTGTAGAAATGAAGACTATCAGTAAAGGTAAAAAGAGAAAAAAATAAGATATGATATATAAAATACAAAAGACAAAATGGTAGAAGGAAATACTGTTTTTACAGTAAAAACATTAAATGTTAATGGATTAAACTTCCCAATCAAGACATAGACTGGCAGAATGGCTTGAAAAAACAGGATCCAACTTTATGCTGTCTACAGGAGACTCACTTTAGACACAAGGACAAAAACACATTGAAAGGAAAGGTTGGAAAAAGATATTTCATGCAAACAACAACAGAAATGAGCAGGGGTGGCTATACTAATATCCCACAAGTTAGACTTCAAATGTAAAACAATTACAGGAGACAAAGAGGGAATTATGTATTAATAAAAGGAACAACTCAACAAGAAGACATTACAATCATTACTATTTATGCATAGAGCCAGAGTGCCCCAAAATATATTAGACAAAGACTGACAACACTGAAGGGAGAAGAAGACACCTCTACCATAATAGTTGGAGTCTTCAATTAGATAGAACATCTAGACAGAGGATCAGTAAGGAAACAGAGATTTTAATCATATGAAAAAGGAACTAGACTTACAGACATCTACAGAACATTACACCCCACAACAGCAGGATGCACATTTTTCTCAAGTGCTCATGAAACGTTCTCAAGAATAAACCATATGCTGGGTCACAAAGCAAGACTCAATAAATTTAAAAAGATTGAAATTATACAAAACACTTTCTTGAATCATAATGGAATGAAGTTGGAAATCAATAACAGGCAGAGGGCTGGAAAATTCACAAATATATGGAGGGTAAACAGCACACTCTTAAACAATCAATGGGTCAAGGAAGAAATTACAAAAGAAATCAGTAATATCTCAAGGCAAATGAAAATGAAAACACATCAAAATTTATAGAATGCAGCAAAAGTAGTGCCGAGAGGGAAAGTTTTTGCCCTAAATGCCTATATTCAGAAAGAAGAAAGAAAAGAAAAAGAAAAAAAAAGAGTGAGCAAGAATTGAAGAATTAACTGTTGACCTGGAGGAACTAGAGAAAGAACAACAAACTAACCCTAAAGCAAACATAAGGAAAGAAATAATGGAGATTAAAGCAGAAATAAATGAAATAGAGAATATGATAATAATAGAGAAAATTAACAAAATCAGAAATTGGTTCTTTGAGAAAATCAATAAAATTGATGGATCCTTAATTAGGCTGAAAAAGAGAGAGAGTGAGAGAGGATGCAAATAAATTAAATCAGAAACAGAAGAGACATAACCACTGACCCTGCAGAAATAAAGGAGGTAATGGAAGGATACTATGAGCAAATATATGCTAATAAACTAGACAATTGTGGATGAAATGGAAAACCTCCTAGAAAGGCATGAACAACCAACATTGACTTGAGAAGAAATAGACCCCAATAAACCAATCACAAGTAAAGAGATTGAATCAGTCATCAAGAAGCTTCCCAAAAGAAAAGTCCAAGACCAGATGGCTTCTCATGTGAATTCTACCAAGCATTCAAAGAAGAATTAGTACCAATGCTGCTCAAACTCTTCAAAAAAATTGAAGAAGAGGGAAAGCCACCTAACTCATTCTATAAGGTCAACATCATCCTAATACCAAAGTCAGACAAAGATACAACAAGAAAAGAAAATAACAGACCAATCTCTTTAATGAATATAGATGCAAAAATCCTCAACAAGGTACTTGCAAATCAAATCTAGCAGCACGTTAAAAGAATTATGCACATGACCAAGTGGAATTTATTCCAGATATGCAAAGTTGGTTCAACACAAGAAAATCAATTAATGTAACATACCATATCAATAAGCCAAAGAGGAAAAACCACAGGATCATCTCGATTGATGCAGAGAAGGCATTTGACAAAATTCAACATATTTTCTTGATGAAAACACTTCAAGGGGTGGAAATAGAAGGAAACTTCCTCAACGTGATAAAGGGAATAAATGAAAAACCCATAGCTCACATTATCCTCAATGGGGAAAGACTGAAAGCTTTCTCTCTAAGATCAGGAACAAGACAAGAGTGCCTACTCTCACCATTCTTATTCAATATTGTGCTAGAAGTTCTAGCCAGAGCACTTAAATAAGAAAAAGAAATAAAAGGAATCCAAATTGGAAAGGAAGAAGTAAACTCTCACTGTTTACAGATGACATGATTCTATATGTCAAAAATCCCCCAAAATCTAAAGCAAAGCTACTAGAGATAATAAATGAGAACAAAGTGGCAGCGTACAAGATCAATACCCAAAAATCCATGTGTTTCTAAACACTAGTAATGAGCAATCTGAGGAGGAAATCAAGAAAAAAAATTCCATTTATAATAGCAACCAAAAGAATAAAATATTTAGGAATAAATTTAGCTAAGGACGCAAAAGACAAATACATTTCCTACACACAGAAAACTACAAGAAATTACTCAAAGAAATCATGGAAGACCTAAATAAATGGAAGGGCATACGGACCTAAATAAATGGAAGGGCAATAAATGGATTATAAGACTGTAGTTAGCATGTCAGTTCTACTCATATTGATTTAAAGATTCAATGCAATATCAATTAAAATCCCAACAACTTATTTTACAGAAATAGAAAAACCAATAACCAAATGTATTTGGAAGGGCAGCATGACCCAAATAACTAAAAATATCTTGAGAAAGAAAAATGAAGTGGAAGGTCTCACATTACCTGACTTTAAAGCATATTACAAAGCTACAGTGGTCAAAATAGCATGTACTAGCATAAAGATTGATATGCTGACCAATGGAATCATATTAAGTGCTCAGAAATAACTCTTATCTATGGACAATTGGTCTTTGATAAGGTGCTCAAGCCAACTCAATTGGGCACAGCTGCCTCTTCAATAAATGGTGTTTGGAGAACTGGATATCCATATGCAAAAGAAAGAAAGAGGACCCATATCTCACACATTATACAAAAATTAACTCAAAATGGATCAAAGACCTAAGCATTAGATCTAAGACCACAAAACTTTTAGAAGAAAATGTAGGGAAATATCTAATAAATCTTGTGATAGGTGGTGGTTTCCTAGACTTTACACCCAAAACATGAACAATAAAAAAAGAAATAGATACATGGGATTTCCTCAAAATTAAACACTTTTGTGCCTTAAAGAACTTTGTCAGGAAAGTAACAAGGCAGACAACACAATGGGAGACAATATTTGGAAGCCACAAAACACATAAGGATTTATTATCAAGAATATATAAAGAGATTCTACAACTCAACAACAAAAAGACAAACAACCCCATTAAAAAATGGACAGAAGAAATGAACACACATTTCTTAGAAGAGGAAATACAAATAGCTAAAAGGCACATGAAAAGATGCTCAACTTCATTTGTTATTAGGGAAATGCAAATCAAAACCACGATGAGGAGTGGGCCATGGTGGCTTAGCAGACAAAATTCTTGCCTGCCATGCCAGAGACATAGGTTCATTTCCCAGTACCTGCCCATGCAAAACAAAACAAAACAAACAAACAAAAAACCACAAAAAGATATCATTTACACCTACTAGAATGGCCATTAACAAAAAACAAAAACAAACAAACCAACAAAAAAAAACAAAAGGACAAGTGCTGGAGAGGATGTGGAGAAAGAGTCACATTTATCCAGTGTTGATGAGAATGTAAAATGGTGTAATCACTCTGGAAGGCAGTTGGTGGGTCCTCAGGAAGCTAACTATAGAATTATCATATGATCCAGCAATCCCATTACTAGGTATATATTCAGAGGAACTGAAGGCAAGGACACAAATGATCATTTGTACACCATTGTTTATAGCAGCATTATTTATGATTGCCATGAGATGGAAAAACCAAACTTCCATCAATGAATGAGTGGCCAAATGGAATGTGGTACATAACGTAAGATGGAATATTATACAGCTGTAAGACAGAACAAATTCATGAAGCATGTAACAATGTGGATGGACCTTGAGGACATTATGCTGAGTGAAATTAGCCAGAAATAAAAAGACAAATAATGTATGGTCTCACTAATATGAACTAACATCAATGAATGAACTTTGAGAGTTAAAGTTACAGACACAGGTTATCAAGAGATAGAAATAGGGTAGAGATTGGGCCTTTGGTGCTGAAGGAATACAGACTGTGCTACAGGACTGATTGCAAAAATTCAGAAATGGATAGCACAATACTACCCGATTGTAGCACAATAATATAAGTACACTGAATGAAGCTGGATGTGAGTATAGTTGAAGAAGAAGGGTTGGGGGCGCGTATAAAACCAGAAGGAAAAATAGAGCCCTATTTACAATAGGCCTATTGTAAAGACTGAGAGGGTATAACTTAGGGATGCATAGAGTAGACAATGATGGTGATTAATGTACAAATATAAGAACATTTTTGTGTGAGAGAGAACAAATGAATGTCAGCATTGCAAGGTGTTGAAAATAGACAATATACAGGAAAAAAATACAATCAATGCAAGCTAGGGTCTATAGTTAACTGTAACATTGTAATATGTCTCCACAGAATGCAACAAAGGCATTATGCCAAAACTAAATGTCAACAGGCGGCAGGGGTGGGGAGGAAGGTATGGGGGTGGGTCGGGATTCTTTGTTGAAGAAAAGGAAATGTCTTCATATAGAGTATGGTGGTGAAGGTATGTCTATACACTTAGGTTGGATTGTATGATGTGCGAATAAAATTGTTTAAAATGAACAGAGAGAAACAAGTGCTAGAGAAAATGCAAAAAAAGAGATGTACCTATAAGCTGTTGGTAGGAAAACTGAGAGGTGCAGCCCCCCTTGGAGGGCAGTGTGGGGGTTCCACAGGAGGCTAGGGGTGGGGTTGCCATATGATCCTGAAACCCCGTTGCTCAGTCTATACCTGGAGGAATTGAGTGTGGGGACATAAATGGACATTTGCACACTGGTGTCTATGATTGTGATTCACAATGGAGGTGGCCTAAAAACGATTGCGGGAAGGAAGGGGGAACTATGGTGTATACATACAAGGGACTACTGAGCGGCTGCAAAAAGGAATGACGTTGTGAGGCATGCAACTAGGTGAATGAACCTCAAGGATTGTATGTTGAATGAAATGTCAGGAATAAAAAGACATATATTATCATGCCTCATCATATTGGCTAGCTATAACATAAAAACTTGGTGAATTGAAGTCAAGAGCATGGGTTATAAAGTTGAGGCCTATTGTAAAGGGCCACTGATTGTAAGCTCTTACAGAAGTCACTTATATTCAGGAGTTGAAACAGTTATAACATTATTTCTAAATTCTGAGATACTGAGCTGTTTATATATATCCAGAAACTTTGGGTATTTATGTGACACCTAAGACTCAGAATTAGAGCTCTGAAGCTACGGAAGTCAGCAGTACCCCATACAGGAACTGTTAAAAAAAGTTGAAAAGTGATCAGACTTCGACTAGAGATATGAATGAAGCTGATCTGGATAGGACAAAGGTAAATCAGAATACAAGGTAAAGGATGATATTGCCCATATATTAAAACTTCAGTTTCTGTGTGAGACCAAAGGGAGAGATGTTTATTTGGTGCAAAATTTATAGTTTGGGTAGCACATTTCCTAATTTAACTTGTATGGTCAGTTGAACGCCATAAGTGCATGGAATCTTCAATAGGGTGTGAGATGTTGTTAGTTTGTCCAGGTTAGTGTGATGTCCCAATATATCCCAGAGTAGCTTGGGTAGTGAATAAAGAACTATTTGCCAGGAAAATTCCTAGTATTCTCACAAGCAATGGAGGACAACCATATGAATAGGCCGAGCCCTCAATCTTGGGGTTCACCCATATGAAACTTAATCCTGCAAAGGAGAAGATAAACCTACGTATAATTTATGCCTAAGGTCACCCCGGGAGAGTCTTCTTTGTTGCTCAGATGTGGCCTCTCTCTCTAAGAGGTGAACTCACTGCCTCCCCCCACTACGTGGGACATGACTCCCAGGGGTGTAAATCTCTCTGGCAATGTGGGACAGGACTCCCGGGGATGAACTGGGACCCAGCATTATGCGATTCAGAAAACGTTCTTGACCAAAAGGGAGAAGAGAGAAATGAGACAAAATAAAGTTTCAGTGGCTAAGAGATTTCAAACAGAATGGAGAGGTTATCCTGGAAGTTATTCTTATACATTTTATAGGTATCCCTTTTAAATTTATGGTGTATTGGAGTGGCAGAGGGAAGTGCCCAAAACTGTTACACTATATTCTGGTAGCCTTGATTCTTGAAGACAACTGTATAGCTGTATAGTTTTTACAATGTGACTGTGTGATTGTGAAAAACTTGTGTCTGATGAGCCCTTTATCCAGGGTAAGGACAGATGAGTAAAATCATAAGGGCAAAAAATAAATAAATAATAGCAGGGGATAAAGGAGTAAAAATAAATCGAATAGATTGAAATACAATTGGTCAATGAGAGGGAGGGTTAAGGGGTATGGGATGTATGATCTTCTTTTTTCTTTTTATTTCTTGTTTCTGGAGTGATGCGAATGTTCTAAAAATGATTATGATGAATACCCAACTATGGGATAATATTGTAAGCCACTGACTACATACTTTGGATGGACTGTACGTGTATGAAGATTCATCAATAAAAATATTTTAAAAATATACAGGAAAGTTGACAGATTTTACCGAAAACACACAAATAACCCACTGTTTCATCTTTAGTGGGGTTTTTTTGTATTTTACTGTATTTGCTTTATCACGTATCTTTCCATCAACCTGTTTTATTTTTTCTTTCTGCATCTCATAGAAAGTTGTAGCATCAGCACACTACCTCCTCAATATGTTTGCCTGCATATCCCTAGGTAGAGCTCAATATTTATTTATGGTTTTTTTTTATTGTTTCATTGTAAAATTTACCCATGATAAAAATGTCAATATACCTACCTTAACTGTACCCTTTGAATTTCATATAAATTAATTCATATAGTATGTATCTTTTTGCAGCTTGCATCTCTCTCAGCATAATGTTTCTGAGGTTCATCCAGGGGTTTGGGTATCAGCAGCAGTTCCTTCCTTCTTGCAGCTGACTGGTCTCCCACTGTGTGGACATTCCGTAGTCTGTGTCCATTCTCCTACTGATGCACACCTGGACCACTTTTGGGATATTATGAATAAAGCTGCTATGAACATTCAGAAAAGCAAAAACAAACAAACAGGCCAGGTAGACAGTTTTGAGGATCCATGTCTTTTCCCCAGCTCCTCTTTGGAAAACCAGACAACTCAAACAAAAACCCAGTGGGGCTTTTTCATTTATTAAAATGCCACTGTGTTTTGACTATTTTTCATCATTCACTATGAAATCAATGCAAATAACCTTTGTATTTGCAGATGATAAAAGGGTCAAAAATACATTTCCTAAAAGTGCATTTGCTTAGAAATGCTTTTCACCTTGACCTTATAAACCTGTCTGCAGTACAAAGTGGAGGCTGGTTTCCTGCAGTCATAAATTCCACCACCCTTTCCACAAGTCTTCATTCTTTGGAAATATAAACTTCCGTGTTGAGAAACATTAACGGGGAAGAGAAGCGAGCAGCGAGATGATAGTGCCCATGAGGTGATTAGTTGCCTCTGGTGGGCTTGTTAACAACGTAGAGCAGATTGGATCGTCTTGAAGAGCCGTACCTTGACTTCACACCTGGTTCTTGGCAGGAGCCATGGAGAAAATAAAGTCTCCTCCTTGTGTGTTTGCCTTGCCTGGGCCTGCCCAACCCCAGGGCACCCCCCAGACAGCTGCTGCCCCTCCTCTAGGCATCCCCAATGGCTTGTTAGCCAGTCTCTGTTGAGTCTCGACTTGCATCAGAAGTTCCAGCCAAAACTTCTTGGAACTTCCACTGCCACCTTTAGGCCATGACACGGGGCAGAGATCCAAAGTGAAATTGTATCCCAAAGCGATTCTCCAAACCCCAAAGAGCCGAGACTACCTCCTTTCCGAATCCTTCTGTTTCCCATTCTGAGAAAGGGAAGGTGAGTCCATAGTAGGTGTGCATGCTGGTAGCTCCTGTCCCCCTTCCCCCATCCCCCACCCCCCAACCCCGCTGGTGCCTTGGCTCAGGCCTGCCCTCTCCATGGGCTGTCCCATTGATGCATGGTGACCCCGAGGTCTCTCTCACCACACCTGACTTATCACACACTCCACAATCATTTCCTGTGTGGCTACACCAGATGCTGCCCAGCTCTGCCAATTAACAGATGATGCCTGCCATCATCTGCCATCTTGCATAGAGAAGAGTCAAGATATGGCACATGAATGGATTTACAGCTATTGGAGGACCGAGCTTCCAGGTACAATAAATACCACGTGTATACTCACCCCTGGTTATGAGCTGTTAGCAGACATTCAAAATGAGGTTAATTTTCGTCACCTGATAAGGAAAGTGAAGCATATGTCGGGGGTGGGGGTGGGGAGAGTGAATGGAGGTGTAGACTGGATAAATGACCTACTAGTTGCTGCTGAAAACCACTCTCATTGATTATTTTGCTTTGCCCCACAGTGATGATTTCAGGAGTGACCCAACCTGAAGTCGTGCCAATCTTTACGGCTTTGAGTTTGACCTGTTTTCCCTGGTCGTTCTGCTTCTTCTTGAGCTGTTGAGGTGAACGGTGTTATTTCTTCCTCTTACATACACCAGCCTGTTGGCCATGACCTAGGGAGCCAGAAAACAAAGATTTTAAAAAGTGTTTCCACAATAAGAATAAATTGGCCTTGGGTAGAAGTATGGACCTTGTGAAATCTGATTGCTCCAAGGGGGTTGGGGTTGGGGGGTAGGGCAGGGAAGGGTTGCACATTAAATATATTAAAATCCCAAAGCCCAGGCCACAGCTCAGATCCATTATATCAGATTTTCCAGGGTGGGACCCGAGCATCAATCTTCTCTAAAGCTTTCTGGGGATTCCCAACTTGCAGCCAAATTGCGAAGCACTGCTCTCGATGTCGAGGTGTCACTCTACATTATGGAAGTGGCTGATGATGCCAACATGTGGTAGAGAAGTGAGAAGACAATAAAGTCAATGAAACAGCATTCGAGGCAGAGTGAAGTCCCCAGACCCCTCTTCTCCCCCTGCCACTTCAGATCCGGAATATTAATCTTAATAAGAAAAAGATTCAGGCATGCAAAATTGCCTAAATCATTTCCCTGTCTATTCTGTATTTTTCAGAAGTATGTGAATTCTCCATTTGGGTGATTAGGATGTAGTTGATCAATTATAAATTTATCAGTTCTCTTAAGAATTCCACACGAGACTTAACCTTAGGCCCCTGAGGTCATTTTCATTGTTGTTTCAAAAAATATATATTAAGCCACTTATTAATGCCAAATATGTTGCAAGGTTCTGGGGATACAGTGATGGGGTGATAGCTCCCACATCCATTCTGATGTTCAGAGATTCATAGTAAGGCTCCCAGAAATTGGTATACAGCTGTACTCACAGCTAAAATTTATGACAGCAGTGTAGTAAGGATACAGAGCTTGATTATTATAAGAGAAAATGATACAGGTGGTATCTGTAGCAATCCATGTGAAGGCTTAATGCAGAGCATACTCTTCCCCCAGCGACAAAAATGCAGCAACTTCTGTGCAATGTTTCTGCCTAAGGAACCCCATTAGGAACTTGCCCCCAAGTTCTCAGCGAGGGCTGGTCACGTAGGCAGCCTGTCCAGCACACACCACCATTCCAGACCCCGAGAAGGCAAGCACGTGTTCAGCATAAACCATATTGTTTGTACAAACCATTAAGGCGCAGGGAACCACACTTACCCCTTCAGGAAAGTTTCATATCAGCGTGGGAATGTTTGCCAGCCAAGTTCCCGGGAGCCAGCCCAGGTCCAAGCTTGCGAGCAGGCCTTTCCAAGGGTAGCCACCTGCTGTGTCCACTCTCTTCTGCACAAATGGAAAGCGAAAATGGTCTCTGTCTTCATGAGCTTTGTGCAATTGGGGAGGGACAATCATTTAATCGTCATAGGCACCATATAAAAATGGGAGTGCGGTAGGCCCAGGGAGGACGGGCCTTGGGGACTGGTCCAGCCCTCCCCCAGGCTTCTCCAAGGCACACTTCTAGGCTGAACTCCGAGGGAAGGGGAGGCCCTAGTTAATTTGAGGGGGGCTAGCAGAACATTCTGTGAAAGCCCTGGGGCCAGAGTGACTGTTGCATGGCTGAATCTGGGAAGGTGGTGTGGCTGGAGCGGAGAGGAGAGGTCAGAGCTGTGGCTCGCAGAGACTTGCAGGTCATGGTGAGGATTTGGGGCTGCGTCCTTAGAGTGAGCAGAAAGGAGGGAAAGGTGTTCAGTGAAGCCGGGGCACGGAGGTGACCTCTTGGAGTCTGGGCTCAGACGGGCTGGCTCGGGCTGCAGTGGGAGAACAGATGGGACGCCACCCATACAGCAGCTTTCGGGACAAACAGGAAAAGTTTCGGCTTGCCCGATGAGGACGAAGCAATGTTTCTGGTTTTGCAAGGTGCACAGGGTACAGTCGAAAGACTAGGCATAGCGCACGTCAGGGATGAAATGGAGAGATGGGTCAAGAACGAGCCTAAGATTTCTGGCTTGTGCAGCCAGCTAAATCAAGGAAAAGCTGAAGTCAATCGTATTTGTTTCTAAGGGGACTTTTCCTTTCTTTTTCCTGCTGATGTATTGACTTATTTTTGGTCAACAAGAGCATGAGTTTGAGATGCCTTTGCAATTGCCACGCATGATGCTACACAGAACCTGGACACTTGAGTTGGATGCTGAGATGGGAGCTCTGTGGGCAACCTGTCCACACAGAGCAACTGAGTCCATGGGTTTTGAGCACATTGTCTAAGGGGATTGTACAGGACGGTCAGAGTTTTGAGGAATAGCAAAAATTATCTTTTTCAGAATGGTTTGGTCGTTTTTAGAGCTTTCTGCACTAACCAGGTTTTGGAGTCCTGAAATTTTGAAATAATAACTGAAAGGTGGCATTCAGCTTGACCAACCTCTTAAGAGAAAAATACCTAATACCTCAATATATAGCACTGTATAGAATACAACTGGGTTTTTCAAGGACTGGTGATATTGAAGGTCCTTGTATAAAGACAGACTGAGTGATGCGAACAAAAACCAAACCAGTGCCCCAGGTTTCCTAAATGGAGAGAATTCTCTGGAAAGCTTTTCTACCTTTGCTTTTGTAAAGGAAGGGGTTAAGAGCGGCCAGGAGGCTTCACATCACCGGACTGGCGGTTTGCTCACTGGTGTGTGCTGTACTCTTATGACATGTTGTGAAGTCACCCCTGCTCTAACACGTCCCTGGAGGTGCTTCATAGAACACCGGTTCATTGAGATGCTCTATGGGGAAAAGGGTTACTGTGGCAAAATATGTTTTGGAAATGGTGAATACTAATTTCTGACTCTAGGAGTTTTGCAATGCACATCTGAAACCTAGGAAAGAAATCTGTTTAATTTGGTACAACCCACTTATTTTGCCATAAACCTTTTTTCATTATCTAACTTCTTTGGGCAAAAACAATATAAAGAAAAATGTATTTCTATCACCTAAAAAGGCTCCAATGCTCTCCAAGATTTATAATTTCCTTTACTAAGTTATCGGAGACATATAAAATAGCAGGGAAGTGAAAAATTGATTTAGGACCATACAATTTTACATATTTCTAGACGTGGTCTACATAAGTTTAAAACCATTAAAAGAAAGCACAGTATTAATCTGTCTTAATTCATCCCTATAAAGTTTCTTTGAAAAACCAGTTACTAGAGCTCAGGAATTGAGGCTCTAAATTCTTGCTATAAAGTTGAGCAACTTGGGGTTACTATCTGCTGGGGAGAAAACAGCAAGGACTTCACAACAGCAAGTGTGAGAGTTATCTTCTCGGCTCTCCTCAGTCCGGTCCTATAGGTTTTTCTCACATCTCAGTTTTCTGGATGGGACCACTAAATCTCAGCTCTGGTTGTGAAATACCCCAGAGCATTTGCAATTATTTCTAGGGCTCTTAGTACATCTTCAAAGCAAAATTAATGAATTTCACAATCTATGTGCATGTTGAATACATACAATTTAAAGCAAAGCATGTATTTTTGATTGGATAAGAAAAGTTAAGTTATCAATCAAATAGCAGGGATCTGAAACATTTTGGAGAAAGGAGAGAGGCAATTATTTGATGACTTACAGTATTTCCTAAATACCCACGTGAATATTAAGCACAGAAGAGTGGAACATATATGTCATGATTCTTCCTCTGTGTAACTTACATACCAAAGGAAAGACACAAAAGTTAAAAGTAAATTGATACAATCTTGACAGAGAAAAAATTTTAAGGGACCAATGGTCTAAATCACTTGAGTATTTTAAATAACCATTTTATTGTTTTGAATTAATACAATAGTAATACATGTTTATTATAGAAATTTTCTACAGAAGGGAAACAAGAAGAAAGAGAGGAAGGAAGAAAAGACAGAAGCAAGAGAAAGGGTGAGAAAGCGAGAGAGAGACACATATACTTTTAATACCAACATTTATTTAATAATTCCTTTCAATTCTCCAATTTGGACTTTTTCTCCAGTTTGTTTAGTATTTAAACAGTCCCACAATGAAGATTCTTGTAGCAAGTCTTTGCACCCACCTGCGATCATTTCCTCAGCATATTGTTTCTAACTGGGCATTGCATGGGCAAAAGGAATGCAAAACTTTAAAGCTTTCAATATTTTTCTCAGCAGCAGTGCCCATTTCCACATCTCTCCAGCTCAGAACACTGCTTTCTTTTTTTTTTTTTTTTTAAGTCTTTCGACAGTTTGATCGAGAAGGAATATCTTATTATATTTGTATCTCAGTGTCCCACTGAATGTGGAACACAAATGAAATATCCAGGCTGTGGGAAACAGAGACATGAGCCGGACGCTCTCTGCCCTCAGGAGACCTGGCAACCTGGCTAGGAAACTGCCTTCTGCTTGGCGGCAGGGCACTGGAGAGGAAAGGGCAAACTTGAAAGAGCTGAGGTTTTATTGTGATTGATGTTTTAGTTTCAGCTTTCCTGTGAGGCATTTCTGAAGGAATAGGATTTGATTCTTGGATAAAATGATGAAGTGGATGGAATGAAAAATGGCCAATGGAGTCTAGCTAGAAAAATTACAGAAACTGGATATCGGAAATTGGAAAACAAAGAAAAGGGCCTAATTCAAGAGCTAAAGATACAATTAGTCAGGAGAGCCTGGGACAAGGAGCTGTGGGTAGAGAAAGGGGATGAGAGTACTTTTGATTTCTCTGTCTTTTAAATTTTTTTTTGGCTGGGGGAGATGTGCATCATAAATTACTCAACATTAAAAAAATCAAATGGATTTTTGTAATTTTAGGGGTGTAAAATTTGAGGTGTTAGTTCTTCAAAGTCCAGAGGCCCCTGGAATTAACTTGGGGGCACAGGCGAGAGGGGGTCTTCCAGTGACAAGTTGGGTATCGTCAGTGTCCAGTGATATTGGCCACCAAAGAATGAATTGAATTTGAGGGAGCGTATATAAGAGCAGGGGGTCAGAGGCAAAGTGACTAGTGAAGCCAGTGGAAGAAAAAGTGCCATGCCACAAGCCCTTTGTAAATTGGGGAAGCCTTACCCATCTGGAGCCACAGAGCCCACGGAGGTCTCTCAGAGCGTGTCTCCCTGGAGGAGGGCGAGGCACGGGTGGGGAGACACCTGTGTCCTGACGGCCATCCTGCTAGCAGGTCTCCCACCTGAGAGGTGGTCTTGAGAGGTATGGGTTTGCTCAAGACCTTGGAACGTACTCAGCTGGAGAACTCCAACGCAGGCAATTGCTTCTGCAAGGCGATGACTGAAACACCAGATTTTAATTCCACCAATGTGTGTCGAATTGTTAGCCTCCTGAATCTGACCAAAATGGCCTGTATTTCTGCGGACCACACCTCCTAAAAGACCGTACTATCTTCTGAATTCCACGACCGGAGCCCCTGAGTCGGGTCCTTGGACAGAAAGGATTTGCAGATCAACTAACAGGAGCGTGGGGGTGTTCCAAGTCTCCAGAGGCTAAGGGACATGCCTGGTAAGAAATGAGGCATGCAAAAAGCACCGGGCCCTTCTCAGACCCGGGCCCTACTCACCTGACAGACAGTGATTCAGAAACAAAATTATTTCCTCAAGTAAAGGGTCAAGGGCCTGTTTGTGCAGGAAGATGACTGAGCCGCGTTTACCCACGTCTTGTTGCATGCCAAGTGGAGGAGGCAGCCTACATCCCTGGAGATTCTGGCACAAAACCCCCACTGTCCCCCCCAAATATTCGCTATGCACCAGAGCTTCCCATAAATTATTTCTTGGCATCTACTTTCAACTTACCCCTATCATATGCCCTTATTTGAAAAAAATATAATATACATATTGGACAAATCTTTTAAAAATGAAGCCACATTTATAACTCCAGGAGAACATAAAATGCACGTTTATGTGTCGTTATGAATTAGACGCTGCCAAATTGATACAGGGCAAAGAAGGGTCAGGATTTTCTTTCTTTCCTTAAAGTAAGGGTTGAAACTTGGTTCATGAAAAGCTTTCTGTGTGGACGCGAGAGCTGTCACCACACAGACACCTTGAAGGCCGAGCCAGCGGCCTGGGTTTCACAGCAAGCCTCCTGCCAACGCTTGGAAACCTCAGCACTGTGCTGTAAAGACCCATGGCTTTGCAGGGAAGAGTGTGGGTGCAGGGGGGGAAGGTAGCAGGGGCTGAAGGGTCTTGGAGTCCCCAGGCCGGCTGCCGGCACAGCCTCTCTGGCAGGTCCGAGCTTGGGGCGCTCCCGGTCTCTGTAGCAGCTTGTGTTGCCAAGTGCTCCAGCAGGATGCACCATGTCCACACAGACTGGTGGCGTTACACAAATCAAATAGAAGCATTCGTGGTTAGTTCTTTAAAATACGCCTTTTTGCATGTGGTGATTTTCTAGGAAGTGCAGAAGCAAAAAGCCTTATTCCCTTTGGGAGTATCTGAAGTTGCATCGGACGCCGCTGGGTCTTAGGTGAGACACCTTCACTTGCCCCTTTTCTGTCTTCGTGCTGCCATCTAGAGAGAAAAGGGAAACGGGTTGTATCCAAAAGGGGAAAAGCATCCCCCTAAAATCCCAACACGAGCTGCGGTTTCTAGAACAGAAAAGCAAGCTGGCTGGTTCACTCCTGAGAACAAGCAGCTATTCGTTTTCACTTCTGAGAACAGACAGCAATGAACTCTGCTGTGTTGCCAGCCTCAGCCACTCCACTCTAGGGTTGAGCATCAGGATGCTGGACAGCAGACCAGGGAGGATTTTTCTTCCCACGTTCAAAGGAAGTGAAATGCAAAATAAAGGTAGGGGTGCCCAAACTTATGGAATGGGCATCAACATTCTAGGAAAAAAAAATAAACTACCAGAAATGTGAAAACAAGGTTCTAAGGGGCTAACCTTTTTCTTCTTAAGGTAGATCCTCAAAAAAAAAAAAAAAAAAAATGTAGGAAGCCTTATACAGGCTTCAATGCATACAAAATAGGTAACTGTAGAGCTGCTGCTTGAAGCAGTAGCTGCCATCCCTCCGAACAATGCCAGTGAGTTCAATTACTACAAGTTGCTGGCTTGTTGAGTATAAAGCTAAAAATCTATTCTAGAGCTTCAAGTTACAAAAAAAAATTGTTGCTGGGAATCAGGTTTCTATGCCGTAATGCAAGTAAGATGTGCAGGTCAGGCCTTCCCTGTCCAACTTAAAATCGCAACCTCCCCTCCCACCCTCGCAGACCCTTCAGAACTCTGCCCCCTTTCTGCTCATCTTTTCCCACCCTGCTTGGCACCGCCTGACATCCCATCTGAAGGCCACCCCAGCCCAGAATCTCCGTGAGGACAGGTATTTCCATCTGGTGTGCTTCCAGCCACACTCCCAGTAGCTGGACCACTCGCATGTAGTGGGTGCTTGGCACATGTTACTGAATACATGCATCTAAGCTTATTCCTTGGCTTCCACTTTCTTTTGCAAGAACATGACTTCCTTTAATTTCAAATACATTCTGATGAAAACACACGTGTAAGGTGACATTTCTCTTAACCCCTGTGAAGAATCTCATTCCTGGATCAATCTCATTTTGTGTTTTCTCTCCCCCTTTCTAGTGGGCTGGAGTGCGAGACCATTAAAGTAACATTTGTAAATGAAATACAGAGACTGCTAAAAAGCTGACAGCTCAATTAAAGATTTGACATGCTGTGGTAGCAGATAAAGTAGAAGCCCTACTTAATTTTCGACTTAAATTTTGACTCACCACTCCTGAGGATAAACTGACCTGCAAAATTCACTTATAAAGCAGAATACAATCTGAGTTTTCCTTTCTTAAAATAAAATTCACATTTTAAACAGACAGGGTAAGTGACCAAAGCCACAAAGACACACAGGATGACCTTCTCTGGACAGCCTCAGGAAGGCTGAATGGAGAGAGGCTCTCTGCGACCATAAGGCAGGGGAACTGCCCCTTTCCAGTCTACTTGGGGGCTATTGTATGGTAAAGATTAAATACTTAATGTGTGATTCCTGTGAAAACTTAAAATACTATTAAGTTTAGGTACCACAACAGACGATGTGATGGGAAACCCCTTCCCTGGTCTGATGTGCTGAGAAGTATAAAACCCAAGAAGCATAGACCTCTCAGAGCACAAAAAGGTAGACACATGAATTCTCATCTCCTGCCTATTTGGACAAGTTCAAAGCCGACAGGCATCTTCTACACACACTAAGAAAACATCCACTACACTCATCTTCCTTGACCTTGGGTCTGTCTGTCTTCCAAGTTCGACGGTCTGGGGCAGCTAACCCTAGAGACCACCAAATTTGGGCTTAGTTGTGGGGAAAGGAGTGTCTGGGGGAAAAAAGTGATACAAAATGGCCAGTCAAGTTAGATCCCTTAGGAATTGATCACCTTAGGAACTGACAGAGAGAAAGTCAATTCCTAAGGTGTGTGAACAGGCTGTCTCTCACATCTGGTGAAAAGGTGACTTCCGAGGATGTAACAGAGCTCAAAGGGAGGGACTGTAAGGAGAGGAAACTCAGTGTGGCACAGACTGTACACCCACGGTTCCGAGTTCAATTTCTGCCCTTGTCCCTGATCAGCCCATGATCTGACCAAACAATGCCACTTGAGTTCTATGGTTTCGGGAAGGATTAAACACAAAAATTCATGTACCATGAACTGAAGAAATTGTAAAACACTCCGTTTTTTTTGTTTTTGCCTTCTATCATTGTGCTCTTTGTATTTCTTTCTATTACAAAAGAATGTAGTCTTTGGAAAATAGAGAAAAGAAAAGAAAAAAAATAACATGACCAGAACAAAAGCCAGTCTGAGTGTTTGTTTTGGTATGTCTCCTTGCTGACTGTTTGCCAATGCAACAGATGAGATGATCCATCTGCCGGGCTTACAGAAATGCCTGGGCCCAGTGAGTGCTCCACAAATGCTGAGCCTGAAAGCATCTTCCTTACAGGTGTGCGTGAGGCAGCATTGTGCATTGGCAGCTGCAGGAAAAAACAACTGGGATACTGGTCCATCTCGTGGACGACGTGCTGCAGGCCAGCGCGATGGGAGATTGGCCGGGGGTCTCAGAGTTAAGGCAGGGCTGCGACTACAACCAGATACAATCTAGCCACATTGAATGAACTTGTCTTTTTAGTAGAGACACATGGTTGGTTATTTGACGTCCCTTTTCAATTCATTTACATTTCTGAAGATTAAGGTATCAATTTATTGTTGTTACAAATTTTCATGCAACACAAACAACACTGTACATTTAGTCAGTGAACGGGTACACTTTAGTGTCTCACTTCCAAATTGCCTCCGTGTCTTGCTAAGACCCCAAGTCGGAGAAGTCTGATCTTGGAACGGAAGGTAGCACATTACAGAACAGACCCAAACTGACAGAAAACAATTCTACTTGGCATCCACAATAAACCTTATGGAGGAAAGTCTCCTGGGGAGTGCAGAACGAAAGAAGCATAAACCTTGAAAAATGAAAGGGCCTGAGAGTGATGGTATAAGGAAAACTTAAGTAGAAGATAAATTAGATAGCACGAGACATAAAAACAGCAAGAACGCTGGTAATCTGGGATCAGTTTCAGAAAATGTATGGTTTGAAGAAAAAAGATCGAGGCTCTTGGGTGTGTGTGTATGTGTGTGTGTGTGTGTACCCAACTGGCTTTATAGCTTGCAGAAATATTTTGAGGCTTTTCCCAAACTCAGCACATTAACCAAAATGAAAAAAGATGTAAGAGAAGCAATGGCCAAAGGCTTTAAGTAAGATAAAGTATACTGATGCTTGGTATGATAAAGTCTAGTTTGAAATTCTTTATAAAGAATTTAAAAGCAAAGGAAATAAATGTCTACATATGTGTATGTGCAACATGTGAAGTGTGCACCTGTATATTTGTGTGTGTGTGTGTGTACATGTATATCAGTTACCTGTGCATGTAACTGTGGATGTGGAAGTGTATATATAAACCTACACTGATTTGTTCCTAATGTTATCTCCAAAGTAGCTCTTGGCATATGTAGTATCATTTGTGTTTTCATTTTTTAATTACTATTCCGCTCCCAGTTAATGCTGTCCATGCTAAGTGAGGTTAGGCCCTTCATCCTGGATCAAAGGTAAAGTTACACATGCAAGAAAACAAAAACTGCTGACCTCCCAAATTCCCATTTAATAGGTGCCTAAGTTATGATGAAAGCTCCTATTTAAAGTTCCTTGGAAGACAGAATTTATATGAAACTATATATGTATATTCCCAAAATTTATTAATTTAGGTTGTGGGCTTGATATAAGTATCTAAATGCCAGTTGAAAGCAAATTTCTTAAAAGCAGGATAGCCACAGAGGTAAACAGTGTATTCTAATTTCAGATCTCATGACACGTCAATAAAATGACTGAACAGAAAAAAAATTGCATCCCTTTACCCAGAGAAGTAAAAATCCTATCCGTCTTATTTACTGTCAGCATCAAGTTGAAGGCCCAGACAAGACGTTTATGAATATGTCCTTGGACTTCCAATACAGAAAATTCACTCTCAGAATTAACCTTGAAATCCTAGACCCTAATGTTGTGCTGCAAAGCCCGTCTAAAGTGCCCAGTAAAGACCGACTGACTGGCTGGCTGATTAGTTCTCTCATGCAGCCAATATTTCTTGAAGGCCTATTTTGTGCTGCCCCGTCTAAGGTGCTATGGCTATAACCACGGGCCAGCCAGGCAAGTCCAGTGGGGGCAGTGAGGCAGGGTATCGGGATAAGAGTGGCTGAGCGGGAGCGGGGGATGGGTAAGGAAGGTCAGGGTTGCATCTCTGAAGAGGTGATTCTGGAGATAAGAGAAAATGACAAGAAGGAGCCAGTCTTTGTAGAATGGGAAGAACGGCTATAATCCTGCTTCCAAAGGTGCCTCAGCGGGAACAAGCACTGCCCAGTCAAGAAGGCCAGGGGACAGCTCAGAAGTTTCTAAAGTCAGAAGGTGGATCAAGATCTTGACTTCAGACCTTGGAATAAAAAACACAGTCAAGTCCAACTAGTCAGGTTACTGGTTGGATTACCCAAACTACCATCTATGCAACAGACATTTTACCAGTGCATTGTCTGGACCCAGCATAGTACAAGATGCAAATATGAATAGCACTGAGCGCCGGCCATTAAGGGGCTCGCTTCTAGCAGGGATGATGCTGCAGGTGCTCAGCCTTTCCACTCGTCTTTGGCCCTTTGGGTTGTGGGTCACTCTCCTGGCTCCTATGGTATCTTGTCCCAGAACTATAGTTGACACGGGGATTAAATAAGTAACTATGTAAAGAGCACAGAGCACTGCCAACAACGTAAGTACGAAACACTGTCTGCTAGTGTTAGTGTTAGTGTCGTTAAATGGTCACATGAGGAAAAGGATATCAGCATAGTTTCAAAGTAGCTTAAAGATACTCTGAAAATATAAAGGGGGAAATAGCAATTTCACGGTGGAGAAAACTGGCAGACACTACCTCAACCAGGTGATTAGTTAATGTCACCATTAGTAAGACATGTTGACTCCAGGTAGCCCTGATGGGATGCAGAGAAGGGTCAACACCATTTCTGTGGTATTCTTGCCCAAAACACATATCTCATTCTTAACATGAAAAAATATCTGATAAACCCCACTGAAGGGCATTCTACAAAAACAACTGACTAGTACTCTCATTGAAAGACAAAGACAGTCTGAGGGACTCTTCCAGGTTAGAAGAAAAGGACACATGACAACTCAAGGCAATGTGAGGTCCTGAATGAATTCTGGATCAGAAAAAGGACATTTGTGAAAAAACAGGCTAAATTCAAATAAGGTTGTAGATTAGTTAATAGCATTGCATCACTGTCAATATTCAGGTTTTTATCATTGTACTACAGTTATGTAAGGTCAGAATGCTAGGTGATGTATATGTATGAATTCTCTGTACTATTTTTGTATTTTCCTAAAAGTCTGAAATTACTTCAAAATAAAAAAATAAAACAGAGAGCAAAACAGAGTTGAAGCTAGCACACAGGAATATTTAGGCATCTATTTTAACTATAATCAAGATTAAAAGGAAAACATAAACATGAGAGAGAAACAGAAAATCCAAATGGAACATCTAGAACTGAAATTACAATATTTGAAATAAAAATCACTAATTGAAGTTAAGACACTCAAGGAAAAGGATCAGTAAACTTGAAAATAAAGCAAGAAAAACCTAACACTGAACAAAACAAAAGAACTACAGAAACTCAGCAATAGGACCTGCGGAATACTATCAAGTAGTGTAGCATTTATATTATTAGGATCACAGAAGCTGGGTGTGGGGAAGGGATGTGGGTGGCAAAAGGGGAGAAGGAACAGAAAAATAGTCAAAGAAATGTTGGCCAGAAAGTTTCCAAATAGACGAAAATGATAAACTCAAAGATTCAAGAAGTTTAACAACCCCCTAATAGGTAAACACAAAGAAAACCACATCAATATAATACATTACATAAAGTATAATTTATATATTATATATCATATAATATATTAGTTTTTGCTGAAAACTAATAGTAAGGAAAAAAATCTTAAAGGAATGGGAGAAGTGGGGACTGGGGACATATTATATAAAGTGGAAGAAATATAAGAGTGACCAAAGATATCTCATCAGAAACCATGTAAGTCAGAAGACAATGTTCCTTGAAAGGACCAAATAAATGGATAAACTTTTAGCTAAACTAATCAAGAAAACAAAGGGGAGATGCAGATGAGCTACATCAGGCGTGGAAGACGGAACGTCATCCCAGATCCACAGAAAAACAAAAATATGATGAACAACTGATGCCAATATATGTGACAACTTAGATGATAAGGACGTGTTTCTTGAAAAACATAAATTATCAAAATTGGCACAAAAAAGAGAAAATCAAAATAGCTTTTTATCTGTTACAGAAGTTGAATTAGTTAATAAAAAGTTTCTCAGAAAGAAAATTTCAGGCCCAAATGGCTTCTCTGATGAGTTCTGTCCAACATATAGAGCATATAAAAAAGAAATAAATCAATTTTACAAAATTCTTTCAGAAAATAAGTGAATAGAGAATATTTCCCAATTCATTTCATAAAGTCAGTTTTACTCTGAATATAAAGATCAGAAAAAGTTATTACAAGTAAAGAAAATTATAAGGCAGTATTTCTCATGAACAGATATGAAATTCTTAGCAAAATACTACAAAATAAAACCCAATAGTATATATGAAAAGCTGAATACACTGTGACCAAGTAGGGTTTATCCTAGGAATGCAAGATTAGTATAATATTTAAAAATAAATCACTATACTTCACATTTGCAAAGGTATTCCTTTATTAAAGGAAAGTTCTATGGTCATCTCAATAGATGCAGAAAACACATTTGACAAATCTCAATACCCATTCATGATAAAACCTCTCAGTGAACAGGGAACAGAAGAGAACTTCTTCAACCTGATAAAGAGAATATACAAAAACCACACACACAGATATTGACAGATATATGGGTAAATTTCGACATTTTGATACAGAAATATAGGATGTGCATTGCCCACTGAGTGGGTCTCTAAGCAATGGCATATTAGTACAACAATGAACACACATGGGGCCTTTACATGTCTACCTAAAAGCAAAAAAGCAACTGTATGTCAAAAAATCATAAACCAAGTTAAAGGCAAATTGCACAGCAAGGAAAAGAAAGTTACAACAAACATGGCAGACAAGACTCAATGCCCTTAACTCAGAGAATACTTTGAGTCAATAAGAAAAATACTGATACACCAATAAACACAGGACATAAACAGATAATTTTCCAGAAGACAAATGATCAGTAAATGTGGAAAAAGTGTTCAATGTATTTACTAATCAGGGAAATAAGAATTACAACCACAGTAAAATGCCTTTTTCCTGTTTATTTGGCAAATATAACAAAGCTAACAAAAAGTGATACTGAATAAGAATACATACACACTATCTGTTAGAATGCAATATTCTAAAGACTTTCTGCGAAATGTAGAACTAAAAATTGGAAAAACTTTGTATTTTTGACTCAGGTAAGCCCACACCTAAAAATACATTCTAAGGAAGCAATAAAAGATGTGGACAAATATTTACATATAATCTGATTCTTCACAACATGATTTATAATCATGAACATTTGGAAATAATCTAAATGTTCAAAATTGGGTCATGGTTATCAAGTAATGAAATATCCAAATCATGGAAAATTATACTATCATTAAAAAAGCATTTTAGGAAGAATGCTAAGTAGCCTGGGAAAATGCTCACAAAATACTGTTGTCCAAAATACATATAAAATTATAAAATTACTGATACTACTCCTTTTTAAAAATTAGTATTCCAAGAAAATGTATCAATTTTTCTTTTACACCTTTCTATATTTTCTACAAGCATAAAAATTTAACATGCATAAAAACAGAAAAATAACACCAAACAAAAGCTTTACCAAAGACTAAAGCCTTTTGAAAAGTCACAGTTTACCTGAGGGCTATGTTGGGCAGTTTGTCTCAGTATTGAAAACAGTATTGCTACAGCTACTGTGTGGCAAAGTTGCATAAAACAACAGGAATACACTCAAATATTGTCCTACGTCAGTTTATTGAGGAAATTGTGCTGCTATATGTTAATTCAATTCACTTGATTAATTTTATTATGTCAAACAAATCGCCAAAGGTCACCAGCCATGAAGTTATACAATGAATTTTCCAAAGTTTGCTCAGGAACAAAAATCAAATACAAAGAAATGTTGAAGTGAATTTGAAAACTGCCCTTCAGTATCATTGTGGGATATTTTTTCCCTCCAAAACATGGCAACTAACGGTCAGAAAGTACAGTGGCAGAGAAGAAGGATGCAAAGGAAATGGGTAAAATGTACAAACAAGTTTTTGCTAGATTTCACTTGCAAAGTTTCAAATCTTTTCAATTTTTTTTTTATGTTTTGCACCAAAAAAGGTGTCAATACTTTTCATTCCACGCTTGTCAACTTTAGCCAAAGCCTTCTGAGCTGCAGTCACTTTGCTATTTTTCTGTTAATGAAAATAAGAGAGAAAAATTGTTACAGATGCAACATTTATAAATCATACATGCAAATCAAACAAGACTGTGCATGTTTGAAGATTTATTAAGGAGAGAGAAACGTTCACTGCTAACACTTTAAAGGGAGTGATTATTTTGAAAAGGTTCTGAATTCTGTTCAGAATTTAGGCTTAAGAGACAGAATATATTAAAAGACAAAACTGCCGCCTTCCAAGAAGTGGAATGTCAGGCAAGGGTTTCCTTTAGGGGGAATTCTGATGCATTGTGCACAGTATCACAAACGAAGGAACTGACCCGGCCCAGTTCAATCTTTGGCTACATGGACAGAGACTGTTGTCAGAAGGAGGAATTACAGCCTTGTAATACCACATGTTGAATACTTCACACCAATCTCCCACTTGGTTTTGTTCATACACTCTATGGGAAACCAAGACAACCCAAAAGACAACCTGCATTGCAAAAGCCTCCTAAAAGCAGCCTCCAGATAGTTCTGCCTTTTAAATTTCTATCTCTTCCTGGTCACAGCAATTTTTTTTTTTTTTGGGGGGGACACATCCTATAACAAACATTATGAGGAGGTAAGCAGCAGCTGATTTTATTTACATGCATCAGAGCTTGCTCAGAAGAATAAATGATGGACATCACCTTTCTCCTTGGGAATGGAGAAACAAAACCCTTTGCCAAAATATCTCTAAAGGGCAAAGTATCTGACCCCCAAAACCTTCTCATATTCTGAACTTACACTTTTATGGACTGGTTTTTTGAATAGAAGCTGAAAACACTCTCTTTCAGACAAGTTTCCCCATGAATTTAAGTGACACCCTGGCCCAAGCCCTCGCCTGCCTGTGCTACTCCCAGGTAGATACAATGGAAGCAGCACTTAGAAGGATGGGGCAGAAATATATTAGAGAAACTCAAAATGCCCCTCCTCACAAAGGGCCCTGAGATAATCACCTATTGCGTCAAATCTCAAGTTGTATCATTCCCTGATACAACAGGAATTGCGGACTACATACAGGTTAAAGAATAAAAACTAAAAACTAAAAAAAAGGACTTTAAGGGGAGTAAGTTAAATACTATTTAAGTCTAAGTGGAAATTAACTTGTCCTGGGATAGGCAAATGCTTTCTAAGCATAAAAGCAACTGGAAAATCAAAGAGAAAAACAATTTCTATAAGTAATCCTCAGTAAAATTTAAAACTGTTTAAATCTAGAAAGACTCTTAAAATCAACAAGAAAAACATTTCTATCCCAATATAAAAACAGGCAGAGAACACGAACCAACCATTTTAAAAAAATGCAATGTACTAATAAATAAGTATTAGAAAGAAAATCTTTCTAGTCAATGAAATGTAAACTAATGTGATAGGCAAAAATTTTCCATAAGAGAAATAATACTGAATGTTTTCAAGCATGCTAGATGGACACTCCCCAGCAATAAAGATTGGGAGTACAGATTTTACTGCATTTTTGGAAAGCATTTTGCTGTATATATTCAATAATCATGAAAGAGTCCATGTTCTCTGAGTTCTTATTTCTAAATTGTATCTAATGAAATAATCAGAGATGCAGCCAGACTATAAATACGAATGTTTATCATTTCCTTATAACAAAACAATTTAAAATTGGAGGTAGCCTATATGACCAAAAATAGGGGAATGATGAAATAAATTATAATCTGTATGACAAAATAAATACCTCAAACTGAAATATAATGAAAACATTAAATGCTTTTCAAAGAATGTTTAATGACATGGGATTATTTTTACAATTTAATGTTAAATGAAAGGACAGAGTTAAAAACTATATAAATCATAATGGTGATTTTAAAAGGCATCTCTGTTGATATAATGCATACATGAGATAAAATTCAGGAATAAAAGTTAGCAAAGCATTTGCGAAGGCTATTGCTGAACTGTGGGATAAGTGATTACCTTGTTCCTCTCATAATTTCTAGGAAGTGTCTGGGTAACAGGGTTGGCACAAATATTACTTGTGGGTGTTCCTCCCTCTGTCCTGCCCTATCACAGTAATTTAGCAAAGTTCAGACACATTCTTGCAAAATATTCTGCTTTTCTTTGATTCATGAAAAGTCTTGGTGGTTTGACACTGCATTGCCACCCAGAATTTTTTAATGAAGTCACAAGAAAAACCAGTTAATCATTTTTCCTAGCAAAACCGTAAACCCCCACCACGTGTGCAATCGTTCCTTGATGCATTCATGCTTCACACTAAGCACGTGCAGCATCCACCACTTCTGACACACGTACCTTGCCGGTCTTCAAATCTTTAGCGTTAAATTTAGTGTAATCTTCTTTTGCTTCAACAGGCTCATCTGATAACTTTATTTTCTGCAATGTTAGAGCAGTGAAGTGCTGTCAAATGCTACCTTCACATGTCAATCCATTAAAAATTAAAAAAAAAACAAACAGAAACACCCACCATGCGCGACTGGACCCAGCAGTCACTTCGCACAGGGGGCAAATGGAGACCCCTGAAAGGGCTTGAAGTTTTTCAAGCTCCTACGTGTTCTGCCAGGTATGAGGAAACTAAGCCACGTTCTGATCATGCCTACATGGTCTGGCAACATCAAACACCTCCTTTTATGCCCAAGGACTGCAGGCTCTAGGTGCCAGCTGGCCTCCGGGATCAGTCTCAGGTGAGAATTCCCACTGAGAGACCACGGGCCCAGCCAGAACCCCTGCTTCACTCACCTCCTGGGCTGGCCTTTATGAATACAGAGAAAGGAGTATCCTAGGATTCCCATTTTTGTACAGCTTCACATTCTTACCTTCTTTATATTCAGTCATCTCACTTTATCCACCCACAGGCAACCTTACAAAGAAGCAGCCATTGGCAGGGGGAAGCGTGGAGAGGTTAAATGATTAGCTTAAAGTTACCAAGCAGTAGGCATGGGGCAGGTCCTCCACTTTCCTTCAAGAACTCTTTCCTACAGACCCAGGAAGCACCAACCCAGACCTGTGTGAACATGTTCACTTCTCCCATTAACGTTTTGTGCCCAAGAACGTGAGAACCTTTTCATGAGCTGGACATGGCTTTAATATAGAACAGACCGTAACACACTCATGATGGGAAAGGCACCACGGCAGGGCGGGCGAGTCTTGATGTCTGAGATAGAGAGCCAACTGCAGAGCACCCACAGCTCGGATTATTAGACCCCCAGCTCCTGGGGGAGACTGCAGGTGGACAAGATGAAGATTTGTGCCTAGCTTCACTCCTCAGGCCCCAGCTTTTGCTAGACAAAGAACTGGTAGAGTTGGTCCTAACGGGTGTCACAGCATGCAAAACACAAGGGGACAAAATAACAAATTTTTTGTTTTTTGAAACTGTTCACTGTAAACAACTCCATCCCGGAAGTATACCATCTACTGTGGGAAAACCATCTTTTGGCCACACACCAGCCTCTAGAAAATACACTGGGAAAAAGAAAAAGACTAGTTTTTCAGGTATGAATTACCTACCAACACAATGTGCAAGCATTCATGCAACTCTCTTCAGAACACATTGTTCTATTTAAGTGAAGATAGCAAACGGTGTTTCTGTGATGTGCCTTATTACTAGAAGGGAATATTCAACCCAGAGAGTAGAACTCTCTGCTGATAATGCTGAAGGCTATTAATATTTTCGAAACACCAAAAGCTTGATGTGGTATGGATGCCTGCTTTGCTTTCCCATGTTAAAATGTTTCTAATATAGATTTCATTATAACCATGTGGACCTTATTCACTTTTCACTGATACATAGAATTTAAAAATGTTCCTGACGAGAACCTAAGATGAAACATAATTCCTTATAAATATAAAATGTTTCCTGACAAGACTGACTTTACCCACGTCCCATGGCTTAGTACCAAACAAGACACCATGTTACAGATGCTCATAAAAAAGAAAGCAGGGCAACCTCTACACACAACCAGTTTTTGTGAATATGTTGGTGAAAACATCTCTGTTACATTTACTTGAACATCTGTTATTTAAAACACCCAATCACTATGGATTTGGGGAAATGTTTCAGTAGAGATTGAAAAGTGGCTCAGAAAGAGAGTAACAAAGGATAAGGCCAAATGGGAATATTTCTGGAGAGAGAAGAGCAAAGAGTGGACTGTCTCAAGGATTAAAGCTAGGAGTTACCTAATTCCTAAAAATTACTGTAAGAAGGAACTCAAGAATATATCCAAATGTACTACCAACTGCATTCAGCTCTGCTAGTGAATGAAAGCAGGACAGACAGTGACAAATTAAAAATGTTGAAGGGCAATGGGTATGGAGAACTGAGCTTCAACACAGTCGAATGAATTCAATATATCCTCTAGGATGATAATAGGGGGAAATATTGCAGAACATATTAAGGAGGACAGGCTTCGTACTATCAATCACAGCATAGAAAAAAGATACCTAAGAGCCGCTGGAATGTATTTCATGAAAACAATCAACCAAATTAGCATAAAAATCAATCAAATTCTGGATCTAGACAGGACAATTAGCAGACCATATCCTATCTTTGTTTAAACCACAGCACATCACCAAGTACAGTCTGTAATGTGTACAATGCACCCAAGGAAGACAGACTGAGGAGAAGACAGAAAAAGCAACAAAAAGAACCCAGGAGATGAGGCATCGGCTTAGGAATAACAAGATGCAGAAACCTAAATCAGGGCTTGGCAAATATTACGGGTTGAGCTGTGTTCCCCAAAAAGATACGTTTAAGTCCGAACCCCTGTAACCTCAGAATGTGTGCGTGTTGGGAAATAAGATGGAATTAGTTAAGTTAAAATGAAGTCACGTGGGAGTAGGGTGGGCCTTGAATTCAATACCACGGTGTCCTTATAACAAGGGGAGAAGATGCAGGCAGAGACTTTATGTTCCACCAGCCAAGGGATGCTAGGGACTGACTGCCAGGCATCACCAGAAGCCAGGAGAGAAGCACGGAGTGGATTCTTCCCCACAGACTTCAGGACCTCTCTTGATATCTCAATTTTGGACTTTCAGCCTCCAATACTGTAAGACAATAAATTTCTGTGTGACCATCCAGCTTGTGGTGCTTTGTTACAGTCACCCTAGGACACTAAGACAGCAAACTGTGGCCCCTGGGGCCAAGTCCAGCCAGCCACCTGCTTTAGCAAATGAACATTTCCCTGGAATGCACTCATGCTACTTCGCCTATGAATGGTCTGTGGTTGCTTTTGCTACAACAGCGTAGTTGAGTAGTTGTGACAGAGGCCACATGGTCCACAAAGCCTAAAATACTTACTATCTGCCTTTACAGGAGAAGTTTGCTGACCCCTGATCTAAATCATAAACAATAAAATCATGAACTACTTAAAGTTTGGAAATTAAAACAAGAAGACAAAAAAGTTGAGACAGAAAAGAATAAACTTATGAAACTCATTACTCCAGGAGGTATCAGAAGCTCAAATCATCCAGAAAGAGATCAATTTATGAATGATATCTGAGTTGGTACAGAAAACAGGTATTGGGGAGAAAAGAATATGCCTGGCTTTTTGAAGGGCAGAAATTAGAGAGAAACTAGTACATTCAAAGCTCCTACTCTTCTTGTCACAAGAAAACAATGATGTCTCTCGGTCTGCCAGCCTCCCCACTGGACTGGAGGGTGGGGTCTGTCCCAGAGTGGCTCTTTTTCCCAGCACTAGTCTTCAGGAGCATAAAAGATGCACCTCCTTTGAGAATGTGCTGAAAACAGCCCAAACTATCAATAATGCATTTAAATTATTTCTTTTCTACAAGTCAAAGTAACGAATGCTTTGGAGCCATTGCCACCTCCCAACAGCATGTGATGCCACAACGTGCTGAGCGTGTTGGCCATGATGCGTGGCTACAGGGGGAAGGGGAAGTTCTTTAGCCCGTGTCCTTTTCCATCCTCACGCACTATCACTTCCCTGGCTGCAGCTGGTGCACAGAGAATGGCGTCCCTGACTCACTGGTGCGTGTTTGTTTCCTGACTCTGAGCTGCGCCGACTCGCCTGAGACCTGGCATGGGCTGAGATCAGGTGTAGTTTACGATCAGCTTTTCTGAGCTCCGGATTCGTGAGACAGTCACATACCACAGCCCACTGTGCAGAGAAGCTACGGGTGGTGGTTTGGGAATGTCTGGAGGAGGAAGAGTTTGTGTCCACTAGCTGATAAAGATTACCCAGAAATTTCTTGATTGTTTCAAATATAGAAGAAAAAAAAGATGTGGTCATCCTTGCCGAAAGGATTCCCCGTGTTGGAAAAGTCATGCTCTGTGTACCCTTTTGCCAGGGACCATTCAATTAAACAAAATGAGTTTTAGTTACGGGCAGGGTATGTCTGCTGATTAATAAAGTGATCTGGCTAATTCAAGAAGATGTAACTGTTTTATTATACAACTATAGCATTTTACTGGGGCCTTGCTAAAGCTAATTCTTTCTATGTTGGTTTTCATGGCATTTTATTTGGCATTCCAGCAAAATCTACCAAAAAAAAAAAAAAATAGTGACGGAGAGCCCAGCACAGGCCTGAATCCATAGTGCATCGCTATGTACAAGGTGGATTTTGTATGTTTAAATTATACTGGGGCAAAGTTGATCTCATGTGATAAAAGTACATTTTCCCAAGTCCTCCAGAAATACCTGTCACAGTGTCTTACCTTTGGTGGAGGGTTTGGCAATGAAGGCAAAGGTTCTGGAAGCCTAAGAAAGTGAAAAAAAAAAAAAAAGACTGCCATCAGACTTAGGAAGTCCCACTTTCACCCTCCAGCTTTACCTCCATACACTTACTGTACAGTCATCCCAGTGAAAAGAATGAAATTTCTCTAAATGAATCTTCATTTTGTTACTTAGTCCCTAGTATTGGAATGATCTGATCAAAAAAAAAGTTATTACCTATTTGTTATAAAGGAGCTGCTTTTCTTTGGCAGCCTCCACAAATCTGCCCTTTGGCACTGAAGTAATTTTCTTCACAAATGACAATGCGAGCATGTATTTAAAAGTGAAAATTGTTTTACCTGGTGATATGAACTTTGCCTGTTTTCTTTTTTCTTCAGTAAAGAGAAGTTTAATTTACTTATATATCTTTTCCCCAAAATCTTTAACCAAAACTTAAAAATCCCACTGAAAAAGAATCTAAAAAAATAATGAAGTACAAAGAACTAAGTTCTCTAACAAGACAAGCAGCCAAAAGATCCGGGGAAATACTCAACAGATGGATATGATTACCAACTTAAAGCAGACTTTCAACACACTTTAACTATTATAGAAACCAGTTTCCACTACTTTTTTTTTTTAAATAGGGCCAGTGGAATTTGCTAAAATCAGCATCTATATGTCTATTAAAAACTTATTTTATCTTCATGAATCAGAGGAGGAAGATTTATAAGGATCAGGAAAAGCTATTAAATCAATGCACACATAAAGTCTAAATAGTCACTAAACTCTAGAAAATAAACACATTCTTTCAATCTAAGGTAAATCCCTTATACTACATTAAAGTTCTTTATTATAAAGGAAGGAACACAACTCAAATCACTCTTAAAACCCTTCTTCATCCCCTCAAGGACACAGACAATATTTCAAACGCCTTCTGGTTCCAAGTCCTTGGCTTAATAAAGGAACTTAGTGAATATCTAGTGATGACCATGAAATGGACAAAACCTCTAAATCTAAATTTTCAAAATTAGTTTACATGTCATCAACTCTTTCCCACCTTTCTTTCTATACAAAACGATCACACAGAACCAAATTAATTAAGTCTAATCTGGGGATAAAATTTTAACTCAGCTTATCCTCTAAAATCACACTACTCATAACTTCATTCCGAATACTCAATGCCCCCTACAATCAGGACCCAGCAAATCAGTACATTCCAATCAAATGAAGGCCATTAGAAATCACCTCCAAACCACAGAGCTTATGGCATAACTCAAGAATAATTGCTAGTTCAGGAACCGTGATATGATAAGCCATTAAAAAACCCTATTTTGGGGAAACCAAGAAGCACAAAGGTACTTCTTAACCAGGATGCAACACGGGCAATACTTACTTTAAGTATTTAGATAAGTCATCGCTTAATTCTTTAGAAATGTATTCAGATATCAGACCATGGGCATAACGAATAAAATCCTCTGAAAGAAAACATAATGGAGAATGAAAGAAAGAAAAACTGGAAATAATTATGGTGATTTTACAGTCAGGTGACCTGAGTTCAAATTCTGACTCCAGCTGACCTTGGGAAGCTCACCTAAACTCTTAGCCTCAATTTCTTCACTTGTAAAATGGAGACACAATGATCTATTTGCCAGAATTATAGGGAGCTATAGGATAAGAAGATGCAAGTGCAACACAACAGATGCCCACTAAAGGATGGTAAAAACAAGAAGTTGGATTGCTTCTTAACTGATGACGTTGAATACAAACACAGTTCAAAAAGGAGCAGTAACAAAACAAAATACCATGTCTGGTTTATTCAAGGCTCCCTTTTTTCTTTCCTCTTCTGACTTCAAGCTAAGGTAACAATTTGCTAGAGTATTAGCTGGAAAATGACTATCATCCGATAACTACCTGGTCTCAGAAAGTCTTTGATAAGAGATTTTCACTGTCAACGGTAGAACTGAAAGTTACCACTGGACCTTCTTAAATTTGTTCTTGGTTCTGGGTTAGTAATTACCCAGCGACTCATGAACAGGAAAAGAAAACTACTTTAAGAAGGCCAATACATCACTCATTTGCTTCCTCTGGAACCATCCCAAACTAGAGATCTAAAGATGGAAGTTGTGTAAAGTGTGGAAAGCTTGTTTTATGTCTAGGGCACTCAAGGGCAATAATAGCAAGCCTTGACCCTTATATTTAGCATTTGGGTAAAGCCCTGGCTAAGTCTATATCTAAGCCTGGGCTAGGTCATCTATCTCTCCAAGAGCCAGTTCTTCACTTCTAAAATGACAGGATTTATTGAAATAACCTCTAAAATATCTTTTCCTACTTAAAAAAACAAAAACAAACCCATGGTTTTATTGATTGCATGCATCCATCCCACCCACCCATACACCCCATCCAAGTATCCATCCATCCATTCAACTCAATCCCTTCTCTTCTTCTGTTAAATTAAATTAGAGACACCGACAGCTGGTATATTTAGTGTGGTGAGGGTTCCGTCCACCGCTCTGAAATGCAAGTAGTCAGCTATCTGTATGTGCAGGGTGCTGTGGAGCAGAGTTCTGCAAGTTAAAGACTGCTGAATTACTATCATTCACAAACTAGTTTTATTTAGGTATTTTTTTAATGATGAAAGCCAATTGTTTCAGAGTTGCATACCTAGAAGAGGGAACATGGCTTGGAACTTAAGTCACAAGAATTTCTGTCCCACCATTTGAGAATGTTAATTGTATTACAGAGCTGCTTTATTCAACTGTATATACGAAAATAAGAGGACACTACACTGAAAAAGCAAAAGAATGTAGCTTAATAACTTAACAGAAAAAAATCTGCTAGATGAAGTAAATGAATCGATTTTCATCTAAAATCAAAATATTGAGACCTCCCTTAGGACATAAGTTCTTGAGAGTAAGATACGAACACTCAGCCTACTGGAAACCCTGTGCTGCAGGAACAGTAGAGCAGAAAGGTTAGGAGGGAGGACAGTCAGATAAGCTCCACAGGCAGCTCAGCTTAACCACTTACAGCTGCATGATTTTGGACACAGCCTCAAGACTTACAATTGTAAAATGAGACCTAATTCACAGATTTACTTGCAGGGTCAAATGAGATAAAGTATATAAGCTGGCAACTTATCAAAGGGCCTGGTGCATAAAACACCCTAAATGAGTAGAGGTTATTATTACTATTAGCATAAAATAAATATCTGCTGGATAAATGGCTTAAATATAAGTTAATGACAGAAGAGATCTAGGGTAGAAATACGGCTTGATTCTGAAATAAAATGAATACCCATCACAATACCTATGAGAATACACAAGAATACATGGCTTCTGGGATGCTAAGGTTTTTAAATCCTAAGATAGGGTTTACACAAGGTACTTGGCCCAGATGAAAATCACCTCTGATGACACAGTCTCCTTACCTTCCTTATCTCTGGACACCTGGCCACCAGGTAAAAAGGCAGACTGTACCCGGGCTCCTACAATGACATTATCGGCTTTTAATGCTGTTGTCGTCTGAATCACCTACAAAGTGTCCAAAAGGGAAAATCAGGGCATTTCTACCTTCAGTTCAGCAATTCAAGGCTTTGTAGATGGTCCTCAATCCATTTAAAAAGCATTTCAGGACCTGGAAATACCTTTGCCAGTTACCAGAAGATGATAGTTGGCTGCAGATTTGGAGAAAAGGTGAGGGGCAGCACCAGTGTTTCTGGCTGACGGTGACACACGGGCTTAGATGAGGGATGTGGTAAGTGAGAGCCCTAGCTCGGGAGCCAAGCTGCTTGGGTTTGCTCTGTGACCACAGGCTAGCTACTTAACCTTCTCTTTCTTCCCATCTGTAAGTGGGGATTAAAAACAAGCACTCAACTTGTAGAAGGCACAGAGCAATATTATATGTGTTTGCTATTATTTATATGTCATAATTTTCTAAACAGAAAAAATGTTTCTTTCTTCCTAGGAAATTAAGAAAGGAAACAAAATCAATAAACATAAGCCTCAGTTTGCTATTCACTTCATTATCATTTGCTAAGGGTAAACACTAATTTTCAAGATTCAGCTTAGCGTTTAGGCTTGTTCTTCATCCAAGCTGAACACTACCATTCTACAGGAAATGAAATCTGAAACAAGGGGGCATCCTTTACATATCCTCTCTATTTGGTAAATTAAGAGCCTACGCACTTTCACAGGCTCTATTTCCATGTTTCCAGGCTCCTAGTGTGCCTGGTAAACGTGAATGATAAATAAATATATTTTTCACATAGAAGAGGATCTCAGGAAACAATCCTGTCCCTGTCAGTATCCAATGAACTGGTGAGAAGCTTTGTCATTGATAGATATGGCTTGGTGAGATCCCTAGTTAATGCGATGCCATGGGTGCAATCCTTAGATCAGCAGATTTAGAAGATATTTTTTATTACAATCCACAGTAAGAAATATACGGCAATTCAATACTCAAACATATATATATGTTTCACCGAGCCATATTTAATACTTAACCTGTGATGTACTGGGATACCTCCTAGCCTATCCTGTCCCAGCCCATCCATGGGAGATGCTGGATGTGCCCTTCTAAATCAACGCGAAAGCACTGTCCTAGACTTTAGATTAAGTCATAATTTTCAGAGTTACTAAGACTGTCACAGTTTGCCTGGAAGACGAGCTCTCTTCAGAGTCCAGACACTGAGAGTAGGACCCACACGCCCCGAGCGTGGACAGCCACTACCCACAGTCTCCTGCCTGGCTGCCTGTGGGCATCGCCAACTCCCGACACATCTGCAGGATGGAGAGCAGCAAATGCTTGCAAGGCTAGTATCTATACCAATACATAGCAAAGAATTCCTTCATTCCCTGGTGGGATCAGAGAGGAAGGGGGCTGCAAGTCAAAGGAAAACATTCAGCTAACTCCAGAGATACATGAGTTAGGGAGAGCAAAAAATGAAAGACTTCTTCTCACACTTGGACATTTCTACGCAGCTTTCCTTTTACAGTTGTATATATAAGATGGACTTTAGATTCAGATTTAATTACCTTCACTGAAGACTGTTTCAAAGGAGCATTAAATTTCTTCTTTTATCACAAGGAATTAGAGAGCTACTATACCTTTTTTTCCAGCCACTTTAATGTCTTCTCTTTGCTGTATTTGTAATATTTCTTGCCATCTATTTCTGGATGAAGTTAAAGGAAAAAAAAAAAAAGACTCACCATGGTGGATTAAACAAAAAATAAACTCATAAACATATATCATATGCAAGTTAATTAACTTTAAAATATTTCAAAATAGATTATATTCTTGATAAACTCAATTTATAAAACTGAAAGATGACTTGAGATGTAAAAAAAGTTCTCAGAGTGTGGGTACCTCAGGGCTCACCCAACCACTAAATGAGGCGGGAATTTAAGAAAACCATCAAATGGTACAAACAAATGATAGGAAAGGTAATTTTTAAGACTCAGCAAACTGGCATGCCAAGCAATGTTGAGGTTTCTGAATAATCTGAAACTCTCTCATGAAAGGCTTCTTTTCTAAAATTATAATGGGAATCCAAAGCAAGAAAATAGAAATTAAATTCAGTGGCCTAGGACGCTTACTGCATAATTCAATTAAATAAGTAAGTAAGTAAATAAATAAATAAAAAATCTTGCTGGTAGAACTAGTAGAGTAAAAGGAAAAACATATATACTCACATATCTTTGAATATATTATCAATGTAATCATGGCTACTTCAAGGGCATTTAAATTATGGCAGGTTCAGCCTGGCCTTTACAGGCAAATTACCTCTTACAAATTACATTTCCACTCCTCGCAATCCACCTAGCTCTTTATACTATGTCATTAAACCACAGCTGCCACATCACACTTATCATTCATGGGGTTTCTTGCTTCCCGTGCAACTGGCAGAGGCAGCACTTTCACTCCGAGCCTCCCTCCTCCATGCAGGAGTTTTCTTTATGACTTCTGCAAATCTTAGGCCAGATGCAAAGGAGCTGTCTGTGACTCGGGGGACCTGCCCTAGAGTTCTGCAGAGGGACCCCTTGGGGTGGGAAGTGGAGACTACTTGTTCGGGAGTTTCCTGCAGTTTGCTACATTGCACGAGTACCACCTGGTGACCTGTTTACCGCTAAATGTCCTAGGCCTCAGATCCTGTGCGTTCCCTACCCATCCCAGCCTTGTGGCTGTCAGTGTCACGGCAACCGGGCAATACTGAAGCAGGAAAGAGTGCAGGCAGGACCCCTGCACCCGTGTCCTCAGAACGTGTCCTGGAATAACAAAAAGGGGAGACGTCTGCAAATGGCCTTCTGTCTGCCAAGCCAGAGCTGGGGCCACCTGGGCTCCTAGGCAACTCTAGAACCAAGGGAGATGGCACAAGACTCAGTTTCCTTGGAGACCACTTCCCACCTTGTGTAAGGAGAATTCCAAGAGCATTCAGCTCAATAAATGCATGCTGTTGAATTAATTTTTGAAGTTCTGCTTATTGCCTGATACAAATCTCCAAGAAAGCTCGTCTCTCCTAAGACACTGTAATATTGACTCTGCTATTTATCTTTCTCTCTTGCTCTACTTTTAAAGCTTCTGAAAGACATTTTGCAAAATACTTCTATAACCCACCCCCATTTTCCTCCTCTCTGCACTCCCGGAGCCCCTTCGCAGCTCCTCCGTCACTGGTGTGGGTAGACCAGCAGTGGTCTACATGAGCCCTGCTCATCAAAATACACATAAGCAATTTCACATTATTCCCTTCACAACATAAATACACGAAACATTTTATTTACGAAAGTTCCCAAGTACCAGGGCAGCTTGCTGAAATGGATGTCTCTTTGGATGAAGGTTAAATAAGGAGAATATATAACTCTCTGAAGTCTAAAACTGGATTTTAGGGTCCATCAAACAGAATAAATAGAGGGTATGCATTTCCAATATAACAGAACTTCTAAAAGTTAGGCAATGTTGGGGAAGTAAAAGAGATGAGAAAAGCAGTTCCTATAATGATTCAACGAACGGTCAGAGGTTTGTTGTGCAGAAAGGAAGGAATGTGAGAAAGGGAAGCTCTTGTTTTGAAATAGGCTGTAAGCTAACAAGTGCTGATGAGTTAATGCAGCGTCTAAATCTGGGGTTTGATTTAAAATAACTATTCTTACATGGCTAAGGGAAGAATTATAAATTAATTGCATTTTCAACCTGTGTTAACTTGGCAAAAATTAAAATGACTTTCAATTATTCTTCATTACTTTAGCTTTCAAAAATTATGTGCTACTTCTTTTGTCACCCAAAAGAAAGACTACTGTCTCCTTCCAAACTAAGGGAAATCTTTAAAGGGACTGCTTTGATAAAACCTTGGCCCTATACAGCCCCCCAGATGGAAAACAGAGCTCCAAGACTGGCAAAGCGTGTGTTCAGTAGACCCTCAGACCTGAAATGTGAAATGACTTGCCCTGTAAGCGTACAAGTCTTAGAATCACCACTTCCTTGTTCCCAGGAGAGCTGTCAGTTAGCCAAACCAGCCGCAGCCCTGAGCAGCCACAGCTCATCAGCCTGCCGTGCTGGTCCCCACGTTCTGGTTCCATGCGCCTGGAGACTACTGCAATCATGTTTCTGAAACGCTGATACGAGGCTCATACAGTGCTTATAGCCTATCACATACACGGCTTCATTTTCTCCTCTCAAAATTCAGATGAATTATAGACCTGAAACCCACCTCTCCATCACCCCCAGGACACCAGCACCGCACAGCTGCCAGTCAAGGCACACGCCCGCAAGCCATCCTTGATTCCTCCCTCGCAGCCACCCACCATGTGGCTGACCCCACTGCAAACTGCTCTTTCCGTGTGCCTCCGTCTCCTCGGCTCAGGCTGCCAACGTTTCGTCCTAGACCACAGCAGCAGCCTCCAGGAATCTGACCTCAGTTTATCCAACACATTCTCCAACTACAGCACTGCCCTGCTCGAGATTTCACCCTCATGCAACTGCCATTAAGTCAAGTCCAAATGCATCAAAGGCCCGCCATGACCTAGGCCCTCACCCTGCGTTCTCACCCTATTCCTCACCAATCTAAAGCCTCCCCGGCATCCTATATAACAGCAATACTGAACACCTTGGGGCTTCCACTCATCCACACCTCTAATTGCTGCTACTCTGGCTCTATTCCCTGGATTCCACCGAGAGGGCCTTTCCCCCAGGAAAGCAACACAACACCCATCCTCGACCCGCTGCCCAGTCCAGGCCAGGTTATGGAGCTGTCCCAGAGACCCAGGGCTCATTTCTGACACTGCTCTGCCATTGCCCTCTGTGCCACCAACCCTGCAAGACTTAAAGCAATTTGAGGGAAAGGGCAATGTCGCTTATTCATAAGTGTCCCCAGAATCTAGAACTAATGCTCAACAAATGTTTCTTCGTAGCTCTCAATAAATGCTTCTCAAACCAATAACCTGAGGCAAGAAGCAGTTAAGGGACTTGCCTAAGCAGTTAAGTGACTTGCCTAAAGTTACAAATCGAGTTCAAAGAAGAGCTGAACTAGTTCAGAGTTTCAAAGACTGAACAATTCAATATGACAGAGGAATGGCAGTGACAGGTGGCAGCAAATCCTCTGAATGGCCAACACAGAAGAGGCATTACAAACAGCAAGTCCTTCAGCAGTCTGTCGGCCCAAGTCTGATTCTCAAAGGCTCATGTACCATACCTTTTTCCTCTGTCACATGGCGAAGTAACTTCTCCAGTTCAGGAAATTGTAGCAACAAGACACAGTTTGGAAATATGTCATCCACCATTACTTGATCTAGAGGCTGAAACTTTCCCTGGGGGGAGAAAACACTTTAGTCAGTCAGAATGCAATTGTTACAGTCAGCAAACTCACACGTCAAAAGATGAGTGAAATATATGTTATCGTATGGCTGTGTCCCTAATCACAGGCGAGGGCCAATGTTCCATACAACGAATCCTAAACTAAAAGGTGAAGGCCCCGAACTGACCTTAGCTTCAGTAAGGAAGGTGCTTACAGGGTAGGTTCCAGCCAGCAAGCCATCTACTTCCAGGGCGCAGTCCCAGGTGAACAGGCGAACAAAATCCTGGTCAGCACTGGAAGCTACTGGCACTTGCAAAAGTGGCAGAGAGTGCCCAGGACCAGTCCAACCCATTCAACTTGACGATGGACCAGCAGCAGTCCACACAGCAAGAGTCCTGACCATCACACAAGAAGAGGCCCAGACGGGTCCAGCAGACACATCTCTCCTCTCCATCCTCCCTCCAGGACTGAAGGAAGAAAACACCCAGAATAAGAAGTAAAGCTCCAAAAGTGAATCTGCTCCTGTCAAAGCTGTCTGACAATGCTTTCAAATTTAAAGTATAAGAAAGAAAAAGCTAGTCAGGGTGATGACATAAGACATCCCCTGGAAAAACCCTCCTCAGAGATTCTGAGAATAAAAGGACAAATCCCACTCACTTAGAACTCTGAAGATGTAGAGACTGGAGAAGGGCCCCACAAATGCTGAATTGTAGAAAAAGGAAAATACCAAGTAGGAAATTTCCATCCACTCTCTCTCCTTCACTTGGTCCCTTGCAGCTTGGGGAGATGCTTCAAGGCTGTGGCCTGGATCCTTCTACCACCCACTTGGGACAGCAGGGATGGCACCCCATGTGTTTTCAAGCACAGAGACCCCAGTCCACAGAGACCCAGGATGGAACACACACCTCTAAGATGTGCTGCATGCATAAATGCCCTGAGAGGGTGAAAAAAAAAAAAAAAAGAGAGACAGAAAAAAAAGCACGTCTGGAAAGTACTGTACTCATTCAATCTACTTTCTGTTGGCTGGACCACCAAAACATAAAACTGACACTTCTGGAGTGACCCATCTTTCTGGATTGACCCTATCTGGTTCCCTGGATCAGGATACCCTAATGGAGAGTTTAAAAACTTTTGCACATCAAAAGACTTTGTCAGGACAGTGGAAAGGCAGCCTACTCAACAGGAGAAAATATTTGGAAACCACATATCCGATAGGGGCTTAATAACCAGAATATATATAGAAATCCTACAATTCAACAATAAAAAGACAAATAACTCAATTAAAAAATGGACAAAAGACTTGATAGACATTTCTTCAAAGAGGAAATAAAAATGGCCAAAAGGCACTTGAAAAGGTGCTCAACTCATTGGCTTTTAGGGAAATGCCAAATCAAAACCACAATGAGATAACATTTTATACCCACTAGAAAGGCTACTATAAAAAAAACAAACAAACAGAAAACTACAAGTTTTGGGAGAGGTTGCAGAGAAACAGGAATACTTAATCACTGATAGTGGAAATATAAAATGTGCAGCTATTGTGAAGACAGTTTGGCAGTTCCTCAGGAAGCTAAGTATAGAATTATCATATAGATTATAGCAATCCCTCTACTAGGTATATACCCAGAAGAACTGAAAGCAGGAACTCGAACAGACATTTTCACCCTGATATTCATAGCGCACTATTCACAGTTTCTAAAAGATGGAAACAACCCAAGTATCCACCAACAAATGCATGACTAAACAAAATGTGGTATATACATTCAATGGAATATTACTCAGCCATAAAAAGGAATGAAGTCCTGATACACGCAACAACATGGATGAGTCTTGAGGACATTATGCTGAATGAAATAATCCAGACCCAAAAGGACAAATATTCCATGATCTCACTAACATTAACTAATTATAATAAGGAAAGTCATAGAGTTAGAATCTAGAACACAGGTTTCCAGAGGGAAGACTGGGGTTATAGAACAGAGAGTTTGATTAGTACAGAATTTCTATTTAGGCTGATTGTAAAGGTTTGGAAACAGATGCTGGTGACGGTGGTACAATGAGCGCAGTTAACAGCACTGAATTATGTAGGTGAATGCGGTTAAAGGGGGAAACTTTAGATTATATATATTACCAGAATAAAAATTAAAAGATAGAGCATGATACTGTATAACACAGGGAATTCTATTGTAGATGTTGAACTATAGTTTTAGTATAAATAAAAGAATGTTCTTTCATGAATTTTAACAAATGTATGATACCAAGAAAAGGTGTCAATAATAAGGTGGTTTGGTATATGGGAAAAAAAAACACCTGATGTAAATTATGGACAATAGTTACTACTATATTGATATATTTTCATCATTTGTAACAATGTCACTACTGTTTAAAAAAAAGTAGTATTACTTTAAAAGGTACTATCATTAATTGGGGTAGTGCATGGGCATCCTGTTATTTTATGCATGATTGGTCTGTAAACCCACAGCGTCTCTAATAAAAGGAAAAATAAGAAGAGAAAGAAAAGCTTGCCAGATGGGTAAGTACAAAGAAGGCGTGGACACGCTCAGTTCAGGCTCAGATTAGTTCATATTGCCTTTTAGGCAAAGGGCCCTGAAGTGCAGAATATTAGAATTCAGAACATTAATCTTCTCAATTACGCTTGATTTCCTTTAACTTTATTAGCAGCGTAGAGAAGTGAAGTTTGTCTAAATTAGGATATGAGCCCCCCGATTAGGGATGCCAGGCTTTGGAAAGGAGGCATAGCTTAGCTGACACCCCACTTCCAGCTCACTCTACCTTCCTGTTTTAGTGACACTTACTTCTAAAAACAGAAAATCTATGTCTGATCAGTCTTCTTTCTGGGAAAGCAGATTTCTTTGGTTTTAAGTGTGAAATCTGACTTGTTTGGTAGCACATGTCAGACTCTCTGTTAGGCTAACAAGTGCTAAGAAATGCTTCAATTCAAATGTTCTTTTCCTGTCAAATATTAAGAATTTACAGATTTCCCAAGGCTTACTGTCTTTAGATTTCTATCTTAACCTATTTTCTTTCATGATCAAACAATATTTCAAATATTTAACTACACTAAAGTAACACTCTATTTATATATAATGGGATACCACACTTTGATCTAAAATAATTTCACAATTAAATAATTTTTTATTCCTGTTTTCTTTTCCACATATACACAAAAAGTAAATGCACAATAAGACAATTTGCTAGTGCTTTGACTATAATGTTGATGATACTTGGGATGGCTCAAAGAAGAGATATTTTTACTGATACGAAAATAAATCATGTGATTAAAAAAGAAAAGGCTGACATTTCAAAAGTGCCTACCAATTTTTTTTTTAACTAAATAGGAAAAGATCACTTCTAATATATAGGGAAGAAAATAACTAAGTGCTTCACATGCTATGTTACAAGTTATTTCTAGTGCTTTAGAAGAGAAAGAGAAAGTAAGAGGGCCTAAAGAGCACGTAAACTAACAACCTGAGAGGGACCTCTGCTTTGTTCTGCATTGGGGTGCCCCAGAGCAGCCCTGGGAGACTGGGGTGGGGTCTCAGCCATTAGAGGCACAGTTCTAATGGGAAATGGAGAAACACTACCGATTAAGAGGGAGGGGGCTTTAAATGTACATAACACATGTACTAAGGCTGGCTGGTAGCTTTATCTCTGTTCATTTATCCCTAGAAACCATCATGTTTATAAGCCAGATTTCCAACTTCTTCCCTGAACAAAGGTTCTTTGAATTAAGCAAGTTACATAATAGCATTTATAACATACTATTTATGTCATATTGCAATCCTTTTATTTATACACACGTAGTTAGATTCAGGTGTCAACTTGGCCAGGTGAAGGCACCTAGTTCTGTTGCTGAGGACATGAGCCAATGGTATGTGAACCTCATCTGTTGCTGATTACATCTGCAGTTGGCTAGGAGGTGTGCCTACTGCAATGAATGATGTTTGACTTAATTGGCTGGAGCTTAAATGAGAGACTCAATGTAGCACAGCCCAAGCAGCTCAGCATACCTCATCTCAGCACTCGCAGCTCAGCCCTGGCCTTTGGAGATGCAGAAAGGAATCACCCCAGGGAAAGTTGTTGGAACCCAGAGGCCTGGAGAGAAGGCCAGCAGAGACCATCCTGTGCCTTCCCACGTAAGAAAGAACCTCAGTGGAAAGTTAGCTGCCTTTCCTCTGAAGAACTAATGAAATAAATCCCCTTTTATTAAAAGCCAATCTGTCTCTGGTGCGTTGCATTCCAGCAGCTAGCAAACTAGAACAACACGTTTGTGGTAGCACTGGATTAGCATTGGATAATGTTTTATTTTGTATTGTTTGATTTTCTTACAGTGAACCTGCATTATTATTATAAAAATAAAATTATCATATAAAAACTATACTTGTAGAGATGTTTATTATAATATTCTCTATAACTGAAAAAATTTATAGAACACTATATGTACTGGCACTGTGTTAAGCATTTTCCATACATTATCTCTCTAATGGCCAAAACAACAACCATAAAAGCCAACATAAGATATTTGACAGTAAAAAGTTGTTTAAAAGTAAATAGTAGGGCATCAAAGACATTATAAAGAAAGTGAAAACACAACCTAGAGAATGAGAGAAAATAGTTACAAACCACATATCTGATAATGATTTAATATTCAGAATACTTACAGAACTCCTACAACTCAACAACAAAAAGACAAATAACTCAATGAAAAAAAAATGGGCAAAGGACTACAACAGATATTTCTCCAAAGAAAATATAATACTAGAGGCCAACAAGCACATGAAAAGATGATCAATATTATTAGTCATTAGGGAAATACAAATCCAAACCACGGTGAGATACTATCTCATCCCCACATGGCAATTCCACTTCTAGATGTATATCCAAAAGAACTGAAAACAGAGATTTGAACAGCTGAGTATACACCAGTGTTCATGAAAGTATTTATCAACAGATGAATGGATAACGGAGATGGACTATTCTGCTCTAGAAAGGGAAAGAAGTTCTGGAATATGCTACAACGTGGATGAACCTCAAAGACCTCAGGTTGAGTGAAATAAACCAGACACAAAAGAACCAATGTTGTATGATTCCACTTACATGAAAAATTTAGAATAAGCAAATACACAGAGACAGAAAGTGGATTAGAGATTACAAAGAGCTGGAGGTGAAGGGGTAGTGGATAGAGTGGGGAATTATTTCTTAAAGGGTGATCTCTTAAAGAGTTTTTATTTGGGGGTGATATAAAAGTTTTGGTAATGGTTAGTGGTGATGGTAGTACGGCATTTTAAATATAATTAATAACACTGAATTGTACAGTTAAAATGACTAAAATGCACAATATATGTGTTATACATACCAGATAAAACTTCCTAAAAAGTAATTGTCATGGTCAGATTCATGTGTCAACTTGGCCAGGTCTATGATACCTGTTTGTCTGGTTGGGCAAGTGCTGGCCTGTCTGTTGCGATGAGGACATTTCATAGAATTAAATCATGATCACGTCAGCTGCATCCACAGCTGAATACATTTGTAGTCAGCCAAGGGGAGTGTCTTCTGCAATGAGTGATGCTTAATCTAATCACTGGAAGCCTTTTAAGGAGGATTCAGAAGAGACAGGTTTCTTCTTGCTTCGGTTGGCGAGCCTCTCCTGTGGAGTTCGTCCAGACCCTCCATTGGAATCGTTGGCTTCACAGCCTGCCCTGCGGATTTTGGACTCTGTGTTCCCGTGGTCACGTGAGACACTTTTATAAATTTCATTTTTGTGAGTGTTCCCTGTTGATTCTGTTTCTCTAGAGAACCCTAACTAATACAGTAATGACATGTTTTTCACCAGCACGGGCAACCACAGTGACATAGGACAAAAGTGGGGTGAGAGGGTTGGTGCCCTGCTCCGGGTGTGGGGTTGTGGCTGGCAGGGGTGCCCGCGAGGGGACGGCTAAGCGCCAATGCTGCATCACAGGCACCAAGCCCCTCCTCTTGATGTTGAACTGCGGCGGCCCTGGGGCCACATGACGGGGTGCATTCTTCTCCCAGCAGCACTGCGGCCGCAGACCCCCCAACCCTCTCGTGACTACTTCAGCCTTATGAACTGCACGTTCCTTCAGGCGGACACCGCCAAGCTCCAGCCTGGGGACCAGCATCTCTTCCATCAGACTTTTTCAGCCAGAGGTCTCAGACTGAAAGGACTTCTCAGAGAAGCAGCCAACCCTGGTGAATGGTGCCTATAAGACTCTTCTGGCTCCCCTGAGCAGGGACTATACCTTGCAAGCTAAAACCTCGTGGAACGCAGATTCACAAAGGGATAGATGATGCAATGAACGAGAATTCCTCATGGAAATAATTTGGAAATCAATAAAAAACTCACAGAAGCTCAAAGTAAAACAGCCACAAAGGAGGTTGAATCCATTGTCAGCACCAACAGAAAGACTATACTGACAGTGTGAACAGAGCTTTGAACAAGAAGACTTTGAAAACGCCAAGGAAATTTTAACAAAGATGAAATACTTTTCAAATATAGAAGAAAATATCAAGTTAAAGAAGATTCCACTCTAATGGTGGCTAATTTAAAGGTTTTTAAAATAAGTTCTTATATATTTCTCAAAAAAAAAAAGTAATGGTACATGCTAGAATTTTATGCTTACCATGAAAATCCCAATTATGAATAAACAAATGCACTACTGGGAATTTCGGTAAAGAATTTGGAAGTTGCCACACCCATTCTCCTAAGAAGAATAAAAGCTGAACGAGTTGAAAATCAACAACTCTTCTTAGATCCAAGAGAACTGAAGTCACAGGGCTAAGTAACTTTGAAAACGGGAAAGACGGGTAAATACAGAGAATGAGAGTTTCTGGAGACAGAAGCTGCTGGAACCAATGACCGGTCAGAACACTGACTAGGGGGCCCCAGCCTCAGAGGGAGTCCCCACAAGTTTTACCTCCAGGAACCCCACCAGGTTTACATGGAAAAGATCTGAGAAAAACTCCACCCCCTGCTTGGGAGGAGTAGAACTATTTTGAAATGTGCCCAGAGGTTGTCCTGAACAACAGCCTGCCCTCAAAGGAAGCTGCTTTACCAAAGCCTGACCAGTGTGGCTTACACCAGAGCCCACTGGACCAGGGGAAGGGGAACAGCCAATGATTGCCGAGGGAAGGATGAGGACAGTTTTAACTGTTGACAGCCCAGGAAGGCGAGAGCATGGTGGTTGGGGTGGGTCACAGAGGTCAGAGGTGACGTCTAGCTGGTGTCAACCGGACCCAGCTCAGCTGTTCTCAGCCTCAATGCCCTGCTCTGCACCAGCACACAAGACACACGTGCTTTTCTGACAATCAAAATCTGAAGTGTAGGGAATTGACATCTGAATAATTAAAAGGAGGGAAGGAAGATAAAGCGAGGAAGAGTTCATTTTATTTCCACATTGTTATTGCCCACAGTGGGAAGCTTACCTCTTTATCAGCCTTCCTGAGATAGTAGAGAATGAGAAATAAGGGGTCCATTGGTGTGGCAAAGTGGAGATGTCCTCCTACAGATTAAAAAGAAAATGAAGAGAATTAAATGTCTTGGAAAGACAGCTTGGTTATTTCATCTTAATGCCAATGCAAAAATCATTTATTGAAAAACAGATTTGAAATCCCCAATTAAGAAGATCTTCTTATACAGGCCCAAGATTCTATGTGATTTTCTCAAAAGACAGAAAATTTAATCCAAATAGCTTCAAATCCCTGTGGGGGGTGGAGAACCAAGACACTGACATCAATTTTTAACTTTTTAAGAAATCATTTTCAACAGAGTCTTAAAAAAAAAAAAAGTTGGGGTAGGCATAGACAAAATGGTAAAACTAGCAAATGTTATGAAACCTGTATAAGTAAGTCTGCCTATAAAGCAATAGTGCAAAGTACCTTCCGGTGCTTCTGAGGATGAAGCTACAGGAAAGCAGTATCATTCACTCTGCAAATAGTTCCTTCCATGGTCTGGACTCCAGGGGGCTCACAAGTCTGCAAATGCTACTGACACAAAGTGCACAAGGCTGTAAACTACCCTCCCCAGCCTCCAGAAGGAAAAAGGCAGGAGGGCAGCAATCTAACAGGACTGAACATTAGCAAACAAGTAACTCTGGGAGAAGAGTAACATACTCTCCAGGCTGGAAGAAAAAAAGGGCAAATCAAACCCAGCCAGCCCACCTGCTCCCCAGTCCCTTCCTCCAACACACTCCTTTCCAAGCATCCCAGACTCTTCCTTCCAGGGAAGGGAACCACAACAGGTATTTTACCAAATGGAACAATGAACAATTCACTTATGTGTGCAAACTTATTCTGGCTTCAGGAAACACATGTACTTATATTTATTCTCTAACAGAATACATACAGCCAAGAAATATGAACCTTAAATTTTATACACATAGACACAAACATACAGACACTATATAATTCATTTCATGATAAGTGAAAAAATTTAATGAAATAATTTTATACTGGGACACTGCTTTATTATATTTTTTTTTAAAAAAGTAGAAGAGAGGTTTATGAAAACTACCTTATCAGAAACTCTATGTTCATTATGTATGAGACATCCATTATATTCAGAACTTAGGAAAAGGTTTCTAGGTCTGAAAATAATATTCTGTTAGAATATTAAAAACAGGGGCAAATTTTCAAAGAAGACAATGATGAGAAAAACAGATACCCACTCAGGCAGTCCAGGACAGAGGATCAATAAATGTCTTCCAACATTTATTTTCCAGTTTCAATCTGGATATTACCATGTCAGTCTCGCTAAATCCAATTTCAAGTGTACTGTATTAGAGTTGGAACTCCCACTTATTGCCAAACGAATAAGCCTGGCTGCAACAACAAAAGGTATGTACACTTGCTGCCTTTCAGGCAAAAAGCCTACCATTTGCATTTTGCCAACACAAAACTACTTCAATCTCATGTACACAGGTACATAAAATTTATCTCAGCACTAAACCCTTCTTCTGGAATGCCTTAGAAGAAAAGCAAAGTACCCTTCCTAACTTAGCAAGAAGGGGCATATATACAGCCAACAGAGAGCAGAGTGCTTAGAAAGAAACAAAAAGCCCTCTGAACATGATGAGAGAACAAAGGGAATGTAGGACGCCTTCAATATCCAATGACTTATCTCTATAAAAATTAAAAAACAAATAAACAAACAGGGAATGGACAGATCAGTAAAAAACAATAAATATGGGGGGGTGGAATAAGGGGTAAAAAAAATTGAGTAGATTGAAATACTAGTGTGTAATTGAGAAAGAGGATAAGCAGTATGGGATGTATGAGTTTTTTTCTTATTTCTTTTTCTGGAGTGATGCAAGTGTTCTAAAAATGATCATGATGATGAATACACAACTATGTTGATGATACTGTGAGCCACTAATTATATATTTTGGATGGACTCTATGTGAAGATATCTCAATAGTTCCAGAATGTGGTCCTCTTGGTATCCTTGTTCTCTCTGAGTCAGCACTGCTCCCAAATTAAGGGACATGAAAAGAGCAAGAACATGGGACGGCGAGGGGAGGACTAGTACGGGGGGAGTGTGCCAGTTAGAAAGGATGTATGTTCCCTAGAAAAGCCATGTTTTAATCCTAATCCCATTTTGTAAAGGCAGCGTTTCTTCTAATCCCTATTCAGCATTGCAGGTCTGAAACTAATTAGATCATCTCCCTGGAGATGTGACTCAATCAAGAGTGGTTGTGAAGCTGGATTAGGTGAAGACGTGTCTCCACCCACTTGGGTGGGTCTTGATTAGTTTACTGGAATCCTATAAAAGAGGAAACATTTTGGAGAATGTGGGCGATTCAGAGAGAGCAGACCGACATAGCCACGAGAAGCAGAGAGTCCACCAGCCACTGACTTTTGGAGATGAAGAAAGAAAATGCCTCCTGGGGAGCTTCACGAAACAGGAAGCCAGGAGAGAAAGCTAGCAGGTGATGCTGTGTTTACCATGTGCCCTTCCAGCCGAGAGAGAAATGCTGACTGTGTTCACCATGTGCCTTTTCACTTGAGAGAGAAACCCTGAACTTCATCGGCCTTCTTGAATCAAGGTATCTTTCCCTGGATGTCTCTAATTTCTATAGACTTGCTTTAATTGGGACATTTCCATGGCCTAAAAATAGTTAACTTGCAACTTATTAAACTCCCTTTTTTAAAAGCTGTTCTGTTTCTGGTATCTTGCATTCCAGCAGCTAGCAAACTAGAACAGGGAGAGAATAGTAATTTCCATGACAAAAAAAAAAAAAAAAAAAAAAAAGAAAATCCTTGTTATATTCTTGTATATTTTAGAAGCAATATCAGTATAGATATTAAGAACTTGAAGATCCTCAAAAGTGGCTAACAGTCAACACAACTCCATGCTGGAGGTAAAATAACTCTTGACTAAAGATGTTTGGTGCTTTAGTGGAGAAATCAGGGTTGCTAGTTTAAAATTTCCTCCCTAAAAGGCACATGGATATTGATCTAAACTTGCTCAAATGATCCTTTCTTTCTCCTTGATTAAACCCTGTTCTGACGCCAAGGAAGGCTAAAACGTGGCCCAGAGTCAAAACCACTCGGACAGCCCCAGTCCCTATGCGCGAAGGATGGAAAAGCTAGAGCGTGTTTTGAGTTAATGAGGATATATACATGATGTCACTTACCTGACTGAACTGATTGATTTATAAACCAAGAGTGGTGTTTTTCCTTGAAAACCTTTATTTCAAACAGCTGCCGCACACACATATTGAACAAGTAAATGGCTCCTTCCCCTGTTAAGACAAATCTCTTTTTTATTTGAAAGTTTTCACACACACACACACACACACAAAGAATCAAAAGCCTATTTAATAGTTGTGAGGAATGTCCCTAAAATGAACATAAACATACATAGATGTATTCTATACAAATCGACTCTGAGGAAAGCTTAAAGCTTTATTATTAAATACAGATGCTTGTTTTCCAGTTCTATAATCCCCACTGAACTTAAACTAATAAATTAAAAAGTATAAATTATTTATCTTAACTGCTGCGAAGCCTCTCATAGGATCACTGTCAGACCAGGAGAGAGGCTCCATTCCCAAACTACCCAAACCTGATGTAGCCAGAGGGACGGAGCAGGCCATCAGTTCCTCGTCCCCAGGCAGCCCACGGCTCCCCTACATGGTGTCCAAGTTCACAGACCCTGTGGATCAGCTCTAAGGGAGCAAGGGAAGGCTCCTATGTGCTCCAGGCTGAAAGGAGTGGGCAAAACCTCATGGGTTTTCCCTTTCTTTGTTAAAAACAGGAGGAGTGCAGTAGGGCAAAAGCTGGGCACATGTTATCTATCCAATTCATGAAATACTGTTCTGAACATAGCACAACCTTGGGAGCCAACATGCCTGAATTTGACCCCATCTCGTTACCATGCTGGCCACGTGCCCTTTGGGAAGTCACATCTGCTTTCTGTGCCTTTGTATTCACGCTGGTAAAACAGGAGCAATGGTGCACCCAGCTCATAGGGTTTTTATAAGGATTAAAAAGACAGGATGCATGTAAAGTTCTTAAAACTGTATTTGGCATATAGTAAATGCTCAACAAATGTTTGCCTCTGTTTTTCCACAGTCAAGTTAACAAAATAAAAGCATCTATTCCTCTACTGTCTGTGGAAATTCCAATAAAACAGAAATTTTAGAAGAAGGCTGAGTTTTTTTTTGTACCTGTACTTTGGCTAAATATTTTATAACCTTTACTGCTACCTAAAACTTTTCTTGAAGAACTATTTCTCATGTTAATGTAGTCTTATGCATATAATCATGAGTTCCAAGCATATAGCCAACCAATTACATTCAATTTTATCTTGAAGAAAAGAACACTGAAGGAAGTCAGGTATTTTTTCCTCTCTAGTTGCTTCTATTATATGTCTTTCCAACAACAACAACACAAGAAGGCATTAACCACTAGCTTTCACTTAGTTTTACTTTCAGTACTATAGTAACCAGGAGAATGCCCTAATTTGCTAAGTGTCAGGTGTCTGTTCAAAACCTTATAAATTAATAGGAAAACAATTTCACAGATAAATATCAACAATATCATTGCCTATTTATATCACATTTTTAAATATTTTGCCTAACCAATAAATTTAGAACACAAAACAGAAAATACACCATATATAAAGTTATGATAAAATTATTTCCATTAAAATATGTAGTTCTTCAATATACAATGCTTTGAATACAAAAATAAAAATCCATCCCTTGTAAGGAAAAAAATATGTTTTGGATGGAACAAAATGAGAAAGTTCAGCTAAAAATGAAACTACTCAAAATCTTGGCAAGTCAAGTAAAAGCCGTCTTTAAAAAAAACAAAAAACTCATGTTTATTTTACTTTATAACATAAAATGAATGTAAATGAACACTAATATTGGATAACTACTCTAAAAAAAGCTGGCTTGAGAAAGCCAAATAAAATTCATCTGCTTTAACAGAGAAATTGAACTTGCTACTCTTTCACTTTGCAGCATTTCTGATGAACAGTTCTATGGATTAAAATTATAAGAAGAAATAAAAAATATTTAGGTTGAGTAAATTGTCTAGGAAAATTAGTAACATCTTCAGCTTGTTTTTGACATCTTGTGATTTCATAGTAACTTTACAAGCTATTCAGGAAGAATGAAGACACAAAGCAAAAAAAATATATCTATTTTTTATCCACAATGTTTTAAAAACATTCAAGTTATCATCATCAGAGAAAAGAAAGCAAAGAAAAAACAGGGAAAGAAGAGGAAAAAGAAACTTACCTGAACATGGGTTAACCAATTTTACAAACATAAGGCCACTTCTGATCTTCTTCGGAGCATCTTTTAAACATTCTATAAAAGAAATGGTGAATTTTCAAAATTAAGCCATTTTCTTTGTGGCTCATCTGAAGTTATTGTGTTTTACTTTCTTCTATTTATTTTTCTTTCTAAAACTTTTAACTCAATTTTATCACTCACGAGCTGCATGATCATAAAAAAAATGACTAATTTCTCTGTAACCTGCAGTGGGATTCCAGGCAGTCGTCATTTCTTTGAGGAGTGGTGAAGAGCAGGGCAGAGTCATCTGGTCTGGATTCTTATCTTGGCTCAACCAACCAAAGGTTTTGTAACCTTGGGTGAGTTTCTTAGTCTTCTGCTTCAGCTGCCATATTTATAAAATGGTAATAATAAACTTGCCTTTCAACGGATCTGCTGATCAGTTGAAAGCTCTTAATATAGTCAGGTGAACAGGAATATGTAATCAATAGGAGCCAGTATTACCGGGGCTACTGTTACTATTACCATGAAGCAGAACATTTTGTAAATAAATGCTCGTAGTGGTCATTTAGGTTTTTCTGCCCTAACTGTGATTACCTAATCAGGTCCTTTGAGTACTTTTTTAGTGGAGTGCTCCTCTTCTTTTTACTACTTTATTAGGAATCTTTATAAAAGAAGTATATCAACTCTGCTTTTTAACTTGGAAAAGGCTTTTTCTTCTTCAAGACTGTATTTTTTTTCTAATACTTTTAGATTATATATTTAATCTACTTGAAATACACCTGGGTATAAGATTTGGGAAGGAGCCCTAACTTTGATTTTTTTTTTTTCCATTGAGTTGACCAGTTTACCAACAACATCTACTGAATAGGCCATCAATGAAATATCACCTTTTTGCGAAATATTTAAGATACATTTATGAGTCCGTTTATGGAATTAGAATTTGATCTACTAATCTGCATCCATATTGGCATCAGGAACAATATTTTAACTACCATAGCTTTAAAATACTTTTTAATATCTAGTAAGGTAAGCTCCCTTCATTATGTTTCCTCTATAATATGACTGTGAAAGTTTTTAATTATGCTGATTAAAGCAAAAAGACCTTGATCATGTTTTTGATAACATGTCTTCCCTATATTTGGTGTGGCACATTTACAGAGCTCATTTAAAGAGTCACTCTCTGAAAGAATAAAGGGCTGATTAATAAGGGGCATGGTGACCTCTGCCAATTGAGTCAAACAGGAAGCTTTGGGGGAAAGAAGAGAGCTTTTACTCTCTTTTATTTCTTACGGCCTCAGGTCCCTTCCCCTCACTTCAGGTTTCCATAAACTTAAATACAGTGAGCATGTTTAAAAAGGGGCTTATTCAAAAACGGTCAAGATATAATTCTTTTCTTAAAGAAATAATGATATTAAATATGTAAAGAAAAAAAAAAACGAACTAAATTTGAGACGTCTACTTCCAACCAAGATAGAGTGACAGGAACCCAATTTCCCTCTGTGCTGGTTGGAAATGATATATGTACCCTAGAAAAGCCATGTTTTAATCCTAATCCTATTTTGTGAAGGCAGCCGCTTCTTCTAATCCCTATTCAGCACCGCATGTTTGAAACTGTAATTAGATCATCCCCCTGGAGATGTGATTCAATCAAGAATGGTTGTTAAGCTGGATTAGGTGGAGCCATGTCCCCACCTATATGGGTGGGTCTTGATTAGTTTACTGGAATCCTATAAAAGAGGAAACATTTTGGAGAATGTAAGGAGATTCAGACAGAGTAGAGGATGCTGCAGCACCATGAAGCAGAGAGTCCACTAGATAGCGACCTTTAGAGATGAAGGAAAATGGCTCCTGGTGAGCTTCATGAAACAGGAAGCCAGGAGAGAAAGCTAGGAGATGACACTATGTTCACCATGCGCCCTTCCAGCCAAGAGAGAAACTCTGTGTTCACCATGTGCCTTCTCACTTGAGAGAGAAACCCTGAACTTCATCAGCCTTCTTGAACCAAGGTATCTCACCCTAGATGCCTTGATTGGACATTTCTATAGACTTGTTCTATAGACCAAAACCAGTGCCCAGTAAATATCTCAATCTCAATTGGGACATTTTCTTGGCCTTAGAACTGTAAACTAGCGACTTATTGGATTCCTCTTTTTCAAAAGCCATTCTGTTTCTGGTATATTGCATTCCTTCAGCTAGCAAACTAGAACACCCTCTCACCTGAAACAACAAAAATTCCAGCTGAATACATGAAACAACTGTTTTCAAGAAATGGAAATCAAGCCATGCAGAGCAATGCTCTCTACAAGCTGGAACAAACGAGGCGAGCCTCTGGTTGCCCTTCAAGAGTTTCCAGAACCTGTAGAAAGGAGGAGCCAGGTGAAGCCTGGCAGACTCCCTGCATTGAGAAGCCAGAAGGGAGAGCCCTGATACCACCATGGTGGCTAAAGCTCACAGGACAGCACAAGGAGAGGAAGGAGTACTGTAAAGGAAGCAAACCCTAGTGATCTGCACAGCATCCTGCATGCAAGTTATGACACCACCCGAGGCCATGTTATGACACCACCTGAGGCCATGTTATGACATCACCTGAGGCTACATTATGACATCACTGGAAGCCATGTTATGACATCACCTGAGGCCAGTTCGTAATGTGAACTGCACCTGCTCCCACCCAGCCAGACTGGAAAACTTCATAATTTGTGGGCATTCTGTGGAGTACTCAAAGGGGTCTTGCCTCAATGGCAGGGTATAATTAGCCCTAGATGAAATACTGCTGGGTCCTGCTGACCTAATTTTAAAAAACAAACTGCTTCTAAGTAATTGAACTGTGTTCCAGATCAAAGTTCAAGGGCATGTATCAGAATACAAAAATACTGAGCACCAAAAACGTAACACAATGTCCGGCATCAAAGATCACTATGCATGCAAAGAAGCAAGAAAATTATTCTCCATAATGAGAAAAAAAAGTCACTTATTGAGAGGAGGTATTGATACTGGACACAGATGACAAAAATAGCAGACAGGGCCATTTAAAGACAATATTTCACATGTATAAATAGTTAAATAGAGCCATAGGAGATTAAAAAAACCTCAAATTGAATTTCTAAATGAAAACTATAATATCTAAGATGAAAACTATACTGGATAGGATTAATGGCAGAAAAATGATTAGTGAATTTAAAGACACAGCAATAGAAACTATAAAAGATGAAAACACATAGGAAAAATAATTTTTAAGAAACAAAGTGTCTTAGTTGAGCATCCTAATATACGTGTAACTATATAAAGTATGGCTGGAATGTTTCCAAATTTGATGAAAATAATAAACCCACAGATCCAAGGTCAACAAACTCAAAGCAAAGAAAGAGGAATAAAATTATACCAATATACATTATCATCAATAATTCAAAACCAATGATAAAGAGAAAATCTTAAAAGTCAGGGTGAGATCACAAGTAAGCAGCAGCCTGGGACATGAAAGTTGGCTGTGATGGACATAAGATGCAGCTGGAACTATAAATCTCCTTTGGTCACCTACTGCATGTCTTCTTGTGAGTGTAAAGCCAAAGGAAGAAAGTTGTCATCTGAGCTATTGACAATGCAACCACAGGAGTTAGTGACAGATGTAGCTGTAGACTTCACCCAAGAAGAGCTGACATTGCTAGACATATCCCAGACAAAGCTGTTCAGAGAAGCGATGCTGGAGAATGTCAATTATCTGGTCTCTGTGGGATGTCAGGTCTGCAAATCAGATGTGCTTTCCCGTTGGCACAAAGAGAGGATGTGTGGGGAGAAGGAATAGGATTTCTCCAAAACCAGTGTCCAGCAGATATCTCATTCTCAAAAGAATTCCTTTCAAGGATACAGATTGTGCAACAGGACTATAAAAATTCAGAAATGGATAGCACAATTCTACCTAATTGTAGCACAATAATGTTAGTACACTGAATGAAGCTGAATGTGAGAATGATAGAGGGAGGAGGGCTGGGGACACATATGAAACCAGAGGAAAGATAGACGATAAAGACTGGGATGGTATAATCTAGGAATGCCTAGAGTGTACAATGATAGTGACTAAATGTTCAAATTTAAAAAGGTTTTTGCATGAAGAAGAACAAAGGAATGTCATTATTGCAGGGTGTTAAAAATAGATGGTCATTCATATTTTAAAACTTTAACTTTTGTGTGAGACTAAAGCAAAAAAGGTTTATTTGGTACAAAATTTATATTTTGACTAGTGCATTTCCTAATATAATTTATACGGACAGTTTAACTGAACACCATAAGTACATGGAACCTTGAGTAGGGCATGAGATTGTGTAGGTTTGTCCAGAGTGATGCCCCAATAAATCCCAGAGTGATCTGAATAGTGAATAAAAGAGTATTTGCAAAGTCCCCTTGGGGGAACGGCAAAAAGGGGGAAAATTCAACTTCCCAATGTGGAAAATTCCTGATATTCTCCCAAGCAGTGGCGACAACCGAATCAATAGGCCAAGCCCTCAATTTTTGGGTTTGTTCATATGAAACTTATCCCCGCAAAGGATAGGCTAAGCTCACTTAAAATTAGGCCTAAGAGTCACCCCCAGAGAACCTCTTTTGTTGCTCAGAGGTGGCCCCTCTCTCTCAGCCAACACAGCAAGCAAACTCACTACCTTTGCCCTCTCTACGTGGGACATGACTCTCAGAGGTGTAGACCTCCCTGGCAATGTGGGACAGAAATCCTAGAATGAGCTGGGACTCAGCATAAAAGGATTGAGAAAACCTTATCAACCGAAAAGGGGAAGAAAGAAATGAGACAAAATAAAGTGTCAGTGGCTAAGAGATTTGAAATGGAGCCGAGAGGTTACCTGGAGGTTACACATTTTATAGATATCCCCTTTTTAGTTTAAGGAATATTAGAGAGGCTAGAAGGAAGTGCCTGAAACTGTAGAGCTGTGTTCCAATAGTCATGTTTCTTGAAGATGAATGTATAATGATACAGTGTTTGCAATGTGACTATGTGATTGTGAAAACCTTGTGACCGATGCTCCTTTTATCTATGATATTGACAGATGAGTAAAAAATATGGATTATAAATAAATAATAGGGGGAACAAATGTTAAAATAAATTGACTAGATTGAAATACTAGAGGACAATGAAAGGGAGTGGTAAGGGGTATAGGAAAAAAAATAGGGGGAATAAAGTTTAAATCTATTGAATAAATACTAGTGGTCAATGAGAGGGAGGGGTAAGGGGCATGGTATGTATGAGTTTTTTCTTTTTTGTTTCTATTTCTTTTTCTGGAGTGATGTAAATGTTCTAAGAAATGATCATGGTGATGAATATACTAATATGCGATGATATTGTGAGCCATTGATGGTACACCATGCACAGAATGTTTGTATGTTAAGAATGTTCATGTGTGCATGTCGTTTGGTTTGATAATAAAAATAAACAAATAAAAATAGTATATATATATATACTTTATATATATATATATACTTATATATATTATATATATATAAAAGAATTCCTTTCAATGTAATTATTTGCAAGAAGATTCCAATCTCAGTTCCACAATGACTCAACATGCATTAATTCCCATGAGAAATAAACCATATTTAAGAAAACAACTAGGTAAAGCCCTCAGTGACTAGTCAACTTTTCACCTACATAAGCAGATTCAAACTAGGAGTAAATCAGATGAATGCCACAGAAGTGCTAAAGCCTTCATTAAAACCTCTGACCAAAGGAACTCAAACTGAATATAAACCATATGAATGCTTTCGGTGTTGGAAAATTTCCATTAGATCTTCTGACCTTAAACATGAAAGAACACACACTCGAGAGAAGCCCTGTGAATGTAATCTATGTGGAAAATCCTCCAATCTTCTAATCTTCAAAAACATGAAAGAACTCACATTGGAATGAAACTCCATGAATGCCATCTATGTGGGGAAACCTTCAGTCAACATTATCTTAGACAACATGAGAGAACACACAATAGAAAGAAATCCTATGGATGTAATATATGTGGGAAAGCCTTCTGTCATTGTCCTGCCCTCAGACAGCATTAGCAAATTCACACTAGAGAAACACCCTGCTGAATGCCACACATGGGGGAAAGTCTTCTGTCACTGCTCTACTCTCAGACAACAGAACTCACACTGGATAGAAACCCCATGAATGTCATTAATGTTGAAAACCTTCATTCATTATTCTTCTCTTAGAAAACATGAAAGAATGAAACCAGAGACCCCTAGAATGTCATCTGTATGGGATAGCTTTTACTCATAGTTCTGCTCTCAGGCAACATAGGAGAATGCACAGTGGACAGAAGCCATAAGAATATCATCTCTATGGGAACACCTTAATTTTTCTATGCGTAAACATGAATACATTCAAATGTGAGAGGAAGCCTATGAAGGTCATCAGTGTGGGAAAGCCTTCATGCAATATTCAGAACTCAGATGGAATTAGAGAACTAACACTACATGTTTTGAATATGGAAAATATTTCAGCCATAGCTTTAAACTTCAAACACACTAGAGAACTCACTAAAGAAACACTATGCTTATAATCAATATAGTAGTGCTTTTAGTCTTCAGTACTATTTCAGTTAATATAAGGACATTTCTATAGGAGAGAATACATATGTCATCTTTGTAGCAGAACCCTTAGTAGTTGGTCTGATGATATACCATATGAGAACTCACAATATAAATCTAATAGAAGTGGAAAGTCGTCATCTACCACTCTAATAAGCAAGCAAGAGTAATTACATCTGAGGAATTCCATGTCTGTACTCAATATGGGAGTACCTTAATTTGTAACTTAGTCTTTAAATAAGTCAACTCCATTACAAAAACAAAACAAAACAAAAAACCAGCCAGGGTGGTTGAAGGAGGTGATGGGAAGACACATTATGTACAGATGAACAAAGCTAAAGAGGACAGCAGATTTCTCATCGGGAACAATGCAAGCCAGAAGACAGTGGCATAACATTTTTAAAATACTAAGAAAACAGCACAGATCTAGAATTCCAAACACAATAAAACTACCTTTGAAAAAAAAATGAAGGTATTTTTTGGACATACAAGAGCTGAAAGGCACACATTATACTATATGTAAAGTGGTATATCACTTGAAAGAAAAATATAAGTTAAACAAGTATACAATAAGCCCTAAAGCATCCACCAAAATTAAAAAAAAAAAGAAAAATGTCACTAGGACAACAAAGAAAATGAAATACAATTTTTAAAAAGCAAAAAAACCTCAGTCCAAATGAAGGCAGAGAGTTAACAGGATACAAGGAATGGATGAGACAGAAAAGAAAGAGCAAGATGAGTGACTCAAACCTAACCACATGAATGATCACATTAAATGTAAATGGTCTAACTACCTCAATTAAAAGGCAGAATTTTCCAGATTAGATTTAAAAAGACAAAACTGTATGCTGCCTCTAAAAAACACACTTTTTTAAATATAAAGGTGCAAGCACGTCAAAAGTAAAAGAAGATATATCATACTAAAAATAATTTAAAATAAGATGATATGGCTATAATAACAATGCCAAAGGATATTATCAGGGATATAGAAGATCATGGCATATGATAGAAGGATCAATTAATCAAGAGGACAAAACCATCGTAAATGTTTATGCAACCTAATACAGAGCTTCAAATTTAATTAGGAAAAACTGATAGAATTTCCTGCTCCATCCCTGAACTCTGGCAGCCACTAATCTCTTCTCTCTCTCTACGATTTTGACTGAGAATGTTACAGAACTGAAACCACAGATTCAACTTTACGAATCTCTTAAGAATTTCCTTTCTGCAAATTATTTCCGGATAAAAACGTAAAGGATCAAGTTTAGCATTATTAAAAACTTATCCAAAAACATAAAACAAGTTGTGGTTTCCTCTCTTTTCCCTGTGTGTTTCTCACTTTTCCAGCATTATGCATCTTCATTAAATGTCAAGACACAGAAAAAGTGACCACTTTCTATTTCAGCAATACATCACTTAATCATATTTAACTACTAGATCTTTCAACTTTAACATGAACTATTGCTTCCTTTTATTTCATTTTTTTAAATAGAAAACTGGTTCTAATGATCCTTACCAGTTCTTCAGCTTTCCCATGCTCCAGAGTTTAAAGCAATTCAACATTTAAAATATCAAAAAACTAATATATATATATATATATATATATATAATAGCTATACAAGGGAAGTAGTATATCTATTTTCCCAGTAAGAGCAGTTGTTAAGTTCAAACCCTGAGAATTTCTGGAATTACTAACTACAAATAAATACTAGCATTAATGTGTTATACTGCTGATACCAGTGTTCTCCAATTAATGCTTTGAGATATACCAGCACAGATAACACTAAAATGTCTATTCTGTAGTCGAGGGAGTCATTTTTTCTCACATGATGCAGACAAAACAACTTGCTGTTAGACTGAATCTTTTAACACAGAATTCAACATGAGATGCTTTACTCAGGTTGTTTTGCCTTGCTCTAGCTATAGATTGTATTTCAAAACTATTCTCTCCTGTCTAATTCACATATTCATTAATCAAATATTGATTGGCAAAACTGACCCAGTCCATGCCCTCTTGGAGCTGATGGACGATTCATGGAAGTGACAGACATTAAATCAAATAATCACATGCAAAAATGACTTTAAAATTTAACAGTGAAGCAGAAATACATGAAATATGAGACTCTATGACAGAGGGTATACCCTAGACAAGGAAGTCTGAAAGGCTTCCTGTACCTAGTACTGGCTAAGGTATTTGCTTTTATGGCCATGGAGTCAAAGGAATTATTCATTTATTTCACAACTAAATCTTTAGCTGGTTCCTGGGGCTAAATTCAGTCCACAGAGGGTTTTGTTTGATACACGCATTGTAAAAAATTGAATTAGGTGCTGATATTTGAAAATCAGATGATTCTGTTTAAATTGCAGGCTTCAAATATATATTTTCCCTTAATACAAAAAAATTATTAGGCAAAGATTTTGCCTGGCAAAAGCAAAAGACCTGGCAACAATAAACGCATACTCTCAAACTCACCATCTCTAGTTTCCCTCAGCCCCCCTTAACATCTTGTGCACTCATTTCAAGGTTGGATAATGGTCAAAGGCCATGCCTGTACTTACAAAACTGCCTTCTCATTTGCTACATTCCATGCACCCAGGGCAGGACCTGGTAAATGTCAGGCACCAAATAAACCACCATTTCATAATAAATATCACCCTCTTATTGGAGCTTTTTCTGTTACCAATTCTATGTCACCAGTTCAGGTGCCATTCGAGGATGTGAATAAAACAAAGCCCCCACCTCCACAGGATGACATCTAAAACATCCCTTCATCTTCCCTCACCTACCTCTTATCCACCACAGACCATCAATTCCTATGCTCTGCTCTCAAATCTCAATCAGCCAGTCTCCACAATAAAGGGAATAGAACCCAGATCTGCTGGAAACTGGAGACCTAGGGTCCAGGACTGTACTGTTCAGTAAGGAAAATGAAAGGCACAAGTGTGACCAACTTATGTAATTTAAAGTTTCATAGGAGTCACAAAAAAATAGGTAAAATTAATTTTAATACTATATTATTTGATCCAATAATATTTTCATTTTGTAACCACCTGTCTCCCAGGAGCAGGGAAGGGGGATACCCTTGCCTTGCTAGCTTTGCAACAATTTCCACTGAAGCTGATACCTGCTAACCCGTTTTCCAGGGTAGCCCCCATCCCTCGCTGTTTGATAGAAATTTCCACTTCCTTTTTCTTAGACCCTTCACCTCCTTATGTATATTCATAAGAAGCTTGTTTCACTGGAAGATGAGTTTCTGTTTTGGACCACCCCAGCAGAACCAGCTCTAACTAGCTTTAGCTGCAATGAATGTGCAGTAATTACAACCCTGACCTGAAAGTTACTTATGCTTCATTTTAACAGTAAAAACCACAACCCTGGGAGGAATTTAACCATTTTTGTAACATGTGGTGTGTGTAGAAGCCTGTTCTAGCATGACTTAACATTGCACATGCTCCCTTAGAAACTGCCTGTGATATCTACATGGCCTCACCCCATTTCTTCCCCCACCCCTAAGACAATCCCCAAATTAGCAGATAAAAACCCACTAGCTTAGCAGTTTGGGTGACTGCTCTGAGGCTTGTCTCTGATCTCCTTTTTGTGGACTTCTCAAATGAGCTCTTTCTATTCCCGAAATCCTAGGGTCACATATTGATTTTCTCATGCATTGGGCACAAGAGCCCATTAGGGTGGCAACAATTTCAACATGTGGAAGATACTAAGGTATACATGATGACTGAACACTTGAAATGTGGCAAATTCAAAATGAGATGTACTGAAAGTATAAAATAGGCACTGGCTTTTTTTTTATTTTTAAAAAGAATTTTTTTATATATATAACCCAGATACTATAAAATTCTTCCATTTAAAGTGTACAATTCAATGGTTTTCAGTATATAAGAGCTGCGAATTCATCATTTTCATTACTCCAAAAAGAAACTCCATATCCATTAGCAGTGACTCCCCATTTCCCTCTTCTCCCAATTACAGACAACCAAAACGTGTCTGTCTATGGATTTGCCTATTTTGGACATTTCACAAGAATGGAATCATACAATATATGGTCTTTGTGACTGCATTCTTTCATGTAATGTGATGCTGTCAAGGTTCATATGTTGCAGCAAGTTTCAGTACATTTTTATTACCAAATAGTATTCCATTGTATGGATATACCATGTTACCATCCATCGGTTGATGGACATTTGGGTTACTTCCACTTTGGGGCTATTACAAATAAGACTGCCACAAGCATTTATGAATCAGTTCCTTGTGGACATACATTTTCATTTCTTTTCTTTTGTAATTCCTAGGAGTAGAACAGCTAAATCATAGGGTAACTCTACGTTTAATGTTTTAAGGGACGACCAGTCTGTTTTCCAAAGAGTCTGCTACATTTTATATTCCCACTAACAGTGTATGAGTGTTCTAATTCTTTCATATCCTTGTCAACACTTGTTATTGTCTGTCTCTTTAATTACATTCATCCAAGTGAGTATAAGGGGTGGGTCATAGTTCTGATTTGCATGTCCTTAATGACTAACCATATTGGGCAACTTTTCATGTACTTATTGGTCATTTTAATATCTTCCTTGGAAAAAAAATGTTTTGCCCATTTTTAAATTGTGTGGTTTTGTAACTGAGTAGTAAAATTTCTTCATATATTCTGGATGCCATTTCCTCATCAGATATATGATTTGCAAATATTTCCTCCCATTTTGTGGGTTATGCTTTCACTTTCTTGATGGCATTGTTTGCACAGAACAGTTTTTAATTTACTATAAGTTAAATTTAACAGTTTCTTTTCTTTTGTTGCAATTTCTGTATCATATCTAAAAAAAAAGCAGTGTCTAATTCCAAGACCAATAAGATGTACTCCTAGAGTTCAATAGTTTTAGCTTATACATTTAGGTCTTCGATCCATTTTGAGTTAAGTTTTATGTATGGTATAAGGTAGAAAGGTATCTAAATTCATACTCTGGATGCAGATAGCCAGGTGGCCCAGGACCATTTGTTGAAAGGACTATTCTTTCCCCCATTTAACTGTCCTGGCACCCAACCGATTACAATTGTAAGGGGCTTTTTCTGAACTCTTAAGTCTTTTCCGTTGACCTAGATGTCTATCCTATGACAGAACTACATTATCTTGATACCTGTAGTTTGGTGTAAATTTAGAAATTGGAAAACACAAATCCTCCAATTTGTTCTTTCGTAAAAACTGTTGTGGCTATTCTAGATCCTTTGCATTTCCATATGAACCCTGTAGGATGAGTATGCCAATTTTTACCAAAACAAAACAAAACTAATTGGGATTTTGATAGGGATTGCATTGAATTTATAGATGAATTTGTGAAGAGTTGTCACATTTACAATATTAATTCTTCCAATCTATGTACATATGATGTTTTTACATTCATTTAGCTCTCTTTCACTTTATCTGGAAATTCCTCATGGGAAGTTTTAAAATTGCTAATTTAATAATACTCTTACTTGCTATAGGTTATTCAGATTTTCAATTTCTTTTTTGAGTCAATGTCAGTAGTTTGTCTTTCTAGGAATCTGTCCATTTCATCTAAATTAACATGTTGGCATACAGCTATACTCTGTTATAATCCATTTTGCCTCTAAGGTCACTAGTGATGTCCCTCTTTTATTCCTGATTTTAGTAATTTTTTTTTATTCTTTTATTCATGCTCAGTCTAGCTGAAGCTTTTGTCAATTTTGTTGATCTTTTCAAAAGAGCTTCACTGATTTTTCTGTTACTTTTCAATATTATTTCACTTATTTATGCTGTAATAGTTATCACTTCCCTTCTGTTTGCTTTGGGTTCAGTTTTTTTTTTTTTCATGGTGTTAAGGTGGAACTAGTTTATTGATTTGGTTTCTTTCTTCTGTCTTAAATATAGGCATTTACAGCTGTACATTTCTCTTTAAGCACTATTTTAACTACATCACATATGTTTGGGTAAGATGTGTCTTCAGTTTCATTCATCTCCAAGCATTTTCTGATTTCCCTTTTGACTTTTTCTTTGACCCACGGATTATTTAAGATGTGTTGCTTAATTTCCAGATATTTTTTAATTCCCCAAATTTGCTTCCATCATTGCCTTCTTATTTCATCTCACTGTTTTGGAGAACATATTTTGTATTATTTTAATCCTTTTAAATGTATTGTGTCTTGCTTTATGGCTTAGCATATGGTCTGTCCTGGAGAACATTCCATGTTCACTTGAGAGGAATGTGTGTTCTACTGTTGTTACAGAGTTCTTCACCTGCTTTGTTTGCTTATACTGTTGCTTAAGTCTTCTATTTCCTTGATGGTTCTCTAGTTGTTTTATCCATTATTGAAAGTGGGTTATTACAGTGCCCAACTATTATTATTGTGTTATCTATTTCTCTCTACAATTCTGTCAGTGTCTGCTTCATGTATTTTGGGGCCTGTCATTGTGTGCATATATGTTTATAGCTGTTGTATCTGCCTGAAAGACTGACCTTGTTATCATGAAATATCCTTTTTGTGTCCAGTAAATTTTCTGTCTTACATTCCATTTCATCTGACCAGCTCTCTTTTGGTTATTGTTTGCATTGCATGTCTTTTCCATCTTTTTACTTTCAAATAATTTGCATCTTTGTATCTTTTGAATCTAATGTATACCTCTTGCTGGTAGCATTCAGTCAGATCGTGGCTGTTCCCTCCATTCCGGCTCTCTGCCTTTTAATAGAAGTGGTTAATTCATTTTGTTTAATGTAATTACAGATAAGGTAGAAATTATACCTGCCATTTAGCTCTTTGCTTCCCATAAGAATGTCATGTCATTATTCATCTATAACTTCTTTTTGTTGGATTAAACAGATATCTTCTATTATATTATTTCGATCCACTTGTCATCTTTTTTACTTTATATTTTTTGGGGAATATTTTCTTGGTGGTTGCCCTGGGAATTACAATTAGCATTTTAACTTATGATAATGCAGTTTGGATTAATGCTAACAAATTTCAACAGTGTACAGAAACGTTCATGCGGTACAGACCTTCTCCTCACCCCTTCTCAACGCTATGACTGTCATATAAGTTAGCCACCAGCTCACCAACACAATCGCTATAATAATAACCTGCGAGTGAACCTCATTTTAGTTACTGCACTTCTCAAATCCAGGATTGACATCTGGTTCTTTAAAAATATCTACCTTTCTGCTGAAATTCTCTTTGGTGAGATGTCGTACTTTCCTTTCATTCTCTGGACATGGTATCCTTTAGTTTTTTTAATATATTTACAACAGCTGATTAAAGCCTTGTTGACAAAGTCCAACATTGGGCTTTCTCAAGCATAGTTTCTATTTAGTGTTTATCCCCCTGTGTGTGGGTCCAACTTTCCTGTTTCTGTGTGTATCTCATAATTTCTCAACATTTTAGATAATATAATGTGCTAATTCTGAAAATCACACCCATCCCCTAACTCCCCAACATCTGTTGTGCTGTTTCTTGTCACCCTATGGCTGTTACTGCTTATTTAGTCTGTGGGGACAGAATTTGTAGCCCCTGTAGTGTGCAGCCACTGAAGTCTCTGCTCTTTTAGTTTGGTGGTGAGCTAACTGGCCAGAGATTTCATTACATACTTTGAACCAAATTCTCCCAACGTGTGCTGAGGGTCTGTGTGTAAGTGCTGAATCATACCTTCAAAACTCGGGCACTCTATACTTCTGCCCTAGCTTTTACTTACAACCTGCCCAGGATCTCAAAGTCACCCAGATATGAGACTGGGGGCCTGGCCCTCGCACAAACATCTCATTCCTCCCAAACCTTTATTTTAAGACTCTAGCCATGTTCTTATTTGCCCCAACTGGTATCATCACCTCAGCAGCTGTAATTTTTAACAACTGCCACTTACTTTTCCTGAAAAATGCCCTCAGGATAGGAATTTTCCTGCAAAGTGTGCTCTGAACCCCAAGACAGGTGAAATAATGACAATGCCCCACAAATGGTTTTTTCCCAGGGAGTTTCAGATTAGGGCAAACAGAGACAATGCTCTCGGGATGGGATTTTTGAGACACTCCAACCCAGTCTACCCCCTCCAGTGGCTACAAGGCTGCTGATATTTACAGCCACTATGTCTGCAAGAGTGCTGGTTTTCAAAGGTACCAGACTGAGGAAAGGGAGACGGGAGTAGTTCAAGTTACAATGCCACAAACCATGCTGTTCTCACCAAGATTGAATAAATGTTCCTTGGATTTTGGAATCCTCTGGTCAATTTTAGAGTTCTGAAAAAGTTTTATTTTTGACAATTTTTACCAGTATTTCATTGCTTTTACGGAGAGGATTTACCCAGACTGGAATCTGATGGCTTAGTATGAAAAAAAGAACTCATATTTTTATAATACCCCTGGATAAATCTGTTAGTCTATACCTTGCCTGAGGCACACAAAATTACTTGTGACTAAGAATTAAAGCCTCTCTCAAAGTTAAAGAGTTTTTATTTTCATCTAAATTAGAAAGCCCTAATTTAGATGAATTAGGATCATCCCCTGAGATAACTTCTCACCCATTAGGCTTGGACATTCCATCCTGTTTCTTTTACTCTTAGGCCTGCATCTACAACAGTTGAAGAATAGCTATACTAATTAGGAAAGAAAAAATCTGCAGTTGGTCATGAGCAAGAATCAGAAAAAACAAGGAAATGAAAATACTTTCATTTATAAATATTATTCCAGAGCTAACATTTTAAACTATGGTATCACAGAGGAGATCTTGATCTCGAGCCCCACCTTCCTAACTTAGAAAGCACACCCTGCAGCTCTGAAGCACAATAACTACGCTGGACCAGACTGTTCTATGACACAAAGGTCTCAAACTCACGGGTTGAATTGGCTCCCACTCCAACCCAGCTAGTACACCACAGGAAGGAGGGAGAAAAAGGCAGGATCAAAAACTTCATAAAAGAATGAGAGATATTTGTTGTGGAATACATGAAACATCTAGTGATGAAGACGAATAAAAGTAATGCTCCAGGCAGTGCAACGGTGGCTCGGTGGCAGAATTCTCGCCTGCCATGCTGGAGACCCGGGTTCAATTCCCAGAGACTGCCCGTGCCAAGGAAAAAAAAAAAAGTCATGCTTCTATTAGAGATTACAGTCTCCTAGACTTAACTCCATGTACTCCCCTTTTATTTGTGATATTTCAAAGCTTAAAAATGAGGGCAACCTGAAACTGCAGAGCTGTGTTCCAGTAGCCATGTTCCTTGAAGATGATTGTATAATAATACAGCTTTCGCAATGTGACTGTGTGACTGTGAAAACCTTGTGTCTGATGTTCCTTTTACCTACGGTATGGACAGATGAGTAAAAAATATGGATAAGAAATAAACAAATAATAGGGGGAACAAAGATTAAAATAAATTGAGTAGATTGAAATATTAGTGGTCGATGAGAGGGAGGGGTAAGGGATATATGAGTTTTTTTGTCTTTCTTTTGCTGGAGAGATGCAAATGTTCAAGAAAATGATCATGGTGATGAATACACAACTATGTGATGACATTTTGAGCCACTGATTTTAACCATGTTAAGAATGTTTGTATGTCAAGAATGTTTGCATATTTGTTGTTCATAATAAAAAAAAAAATAGGGCACCCTTATCAGAAATGTGGTTTCCAATTATTTTCTCCCACTGAGTAGGTTGTCTTTTTACTTTCACAATAAAGTCCTCATGATGCAGTAAAGTTTTTAATTTTGATGAGTTCTTTTGTTGTTTGTGCTTTAAGGTGTAAAGTTTAACACAAGACCCTTGCCGAACACAAGACCCTAAAGATACTTCACTATGTTTTCTTCTAGGAGTTTTATAGTTCTGGTTTTTATATTTAGATCTACGATCCATTTTGAGTTGATTTTTGCATTTGGTGTGAGGTAGAAGTCCACCTTCCTTCTTTTGTACATGGACATACATAATTACTGTATAACTAGGCAATCTTACTACTCGGTAAGATCTGAAGCAGGGACTCAAATATTTGCACAACGATGTTCACAGAAGTATTATTCACAATTGCCAAAAGATGGAAGTAACCAAAATATCCATCAACACATGAATGGATAAATAAAAGGTGTGCTATACATACAATGGAATATTACCCAGCCGTAAAAACAAATTAAGTTCTGATACATGCAACATGGATGAACCTTGACGACATGTTGAGGGAAAAAGCCAGAAACAAAAGGACAAATTATTGTAGGATTTCAATGATACGAAATAAGTAGAAGAAGCAAATTCATAGAGTCAGAGCTACCATTTGGGTTGGTCATCAAGTCTGGTAATTTAGAATGGTGGCATCACAACATACTGAATGTAATTATTGACATTTAACTATATATGTGAATGTGGTTAAGAAGGGAAATTTTAGATTGTATATAGGTTACTAGAATAAAAGCAACACAGTGACCCCTATTATGAACAATGGACTAGAGTTAATAGTACAATTATAAAAATGTTCTTTAATAAATTATAACAAATGCCCCACAGTAATGCAAGGTGCTAATAATAGAGTGGTATATGGAAACTCTGCAGTGTATGTATGCTTTTTCTGCAAACCTACAAATCCTCTAATTAAAAAAACAATTAGGGCACATAGCATGTATCAAGGCACAAACTTAAGCATTTTGCAATTCTGAAAAATTTACCATGAAATACTGTATAAGCAAAAATGGTATCTTCATTCCACAGTCTACATAGTATGGATTTATTATACAGTTGATATGAAGTCATTTATCAACCAGTTTTTTAAACTTGGCAGTCTCCTTTTCATTCCTTTCTTGGTTAAGACAAGTTTCTTCATATTGTTTAAAATTCAAGGACACGAGACAGGAAATAGAAAGCTACCTTTTTGCCAAGTGCTCTTATGACTTGGAAGTCATGACCCTGACAGATTTTTGTCTCACAGTAGATAAGATCTGAGAAGCACATGCCCACTGTTACACGGAGAAGAAAGTACAGAAACTACAGCCATTCATCTTATTTTTAGACACCATACCAAGACTATTCTAATTAAGAAGATTCAGTAGGAAAAATAAATAAATAAATAAAGGCATTTAGATGATCACTGCCATGCTCATGCAAGTCAAAAATGTCCCAGTTTATATTCTTTAGACTTCAGTCATTACAACATGCTCAGAACCTCTAGTTCCTTCTGCCCTGACTGCCAGAGATACTGCCTTGGAAACACTCGCTAAGACACAACACAATGCATGCACGTGCAAGACAAATCAGCATGATTTTTAAGTTAAATACTGCACCCAGGTAGGCCAATTTCAGTAAATAACTATATGCTTTCCTTTCCCAGAACACTAGCATTGCCAGCAAAGCAATCTGGGTCATTTTCTTGGCTTTGAGATGCACTCTTCCTTCAAAGACTATAGAAGGCTAGAGAGGCATGCAATTAGGAAAATATTTCCAAGTAATGGGTTCGCCTAAGTGTAACTTTTTTTTGAAGTGGTAAGAGATAAAAAACAAAACCAACAGAAAGCTGGCCTTCATCAAAACCATGAAAGATAAAATCTTCAGTCTTTCAGGTCTGTCCTTATCAGTAGCCGTGTTTCCTGGGATGGCCTATGCACCAAAGGAGCTGATGGAAAACTTCAGGTTCAAAGCCAATCAGCTCAGGCAGCAACCTTCATTCAGAGGTAGAGCTAAGTGCTTGCAGCATTTGGAAGCAGGAAACTCCAGGAGAGATAGAAAGGGCAGACCTACATGGCAAATCCAATAGCAACTGGTAGTGCTGCAGGAGAGGAGGCGTGTCTGTTGCCCAGTCATTGAGCTGATGGGAGGGTGGAAGGCACTCCTACCCTTCCCGGCCTCCCAGCCTTTCCCACAGTGGGGGGACAGTGCCATTCTGGCTGCAGAGTGGCCTTCGCACAGCAGGGACCTGGAGGAGGACTTAGGCGAGCTGGCAGGCTGAGTTGCTGCATTCCCACTGCCTACTGAACAGATCTGGTTTCCGGATCTGTAACATGTGGACAATAAAGCTCCCCTTACCTGCTTCCCAAGGTCATTGTGAAGGTCACATACAATGGCATAGTGAACATGTACTGCAAAATTATAAGAACTGGAAGGCCTAGGAGCTGGACTTCCTAAAAATCATATAGAGTGTTGGTAAATGAAGGCAGGTGCAAGTTCCAGCCAGAATCCAATGCTTCACACAAATAAGCCTCTGCCATCCCTATACCCAGTCTAGGCAGAGAGATGGCAAAGAGCTGAGAAACTGAATGCCGGCCACAGGCAGTCGAGGCCATGTGTGGCTAAGGCTTCTGGCCAGAGCTCAGAGCTCCCACGCTGCCTTTCCTGTGCCCTCTTCCTCTTCAGGAAAGGCGCTCCCTACCCTTGGGGATCCCTCTGCCTCCCTCCCCGCCTCCCTGTGGTTCTGGAGGAGGCTGCACCTCCCTGGAGAAGCCAACTGGGGAAGAGGCTGTGTCCACAGAGGACCTTCATGAAGAGAAGGGGAGCCCCCTGGTAGACGAGGGGGATCTGAGGTCTGGCTGCAGCAGGCAGCCTGTTTCCATGAAGTGGAAGAAGGAGGTTTGATCTGAGGTCTGGCTGCAGCAGGCAGCCTGTTTCCATGAAGTGGAGGAAGGAGGTTTAAGGAGAGTGAGTTAACACTCAGAGGCAGAAACCCTTGGTCTGCTGGAGACAAGTCACCCTAGACCGTCCGCTGTCTACAACCCCATCGCCCCACCACACAGCTGTCCCTCCCCAGGAACATGGGACCCTGCCGAGGAGCTCCTTAGAAGTCTAGCCCAGAAAGCAAGGGGTAAGGGGTATGGTATGTATAATCTTTTTTTCTCTATTATCGTTTTATTTCTTTTTCTGATGTCTTTTTATTTCTTTTTCTAAATCGATGCAAATGTTCTAAGAAATGATGAATATGCAACTATGTGATAATATTAAGAATTACTGATTGTATATGTAGAATGGAATGATATATTAAA